>JAQPZY010000647.1:0-296898 GCA_029931535.1 Margaritifera margaritifera
GACAAGTGTTTGCCTTGGTGATTCTTTTGAAGGATCCGTGGTTGTTTTTGGACTCAATTGTTGTTGAATTGTTTGATTATATGACCGTGTGTTCTTCTTCTTAGTAGAAGAAGACCTATAGACAAACTTATTTTACATTGTTGAGAGTGTTATAATTTAGTGACGAACTTTTTGAGAAATTGTCACAAACTTTTTATTGGAAGATGTACGACTTTTTGGAAAATTGGATGTGCTTGGTTTTATGGTTACAAGAGTTTTGGATTTGTGAACAACTTAAAAGTACAAAAAAGTGTGGAAACTCTAAAAAAGAAGAAGAAAGTACCTGAAGGTACCACTACTGCTGTGGTTCCTTCTTGAGGAGGAACACCACCCTTCTTTACCACCGCTACCGTCAGTGAATTCAAAAAAGACGAGTAGAAGAAGAAGAATGTTTGTGTCTTTTTGACTGGGTTGTTGTTTTTTGTTAGAAGAACTTTAGCTGTTTTAGTGATAGTCTTAATTGTGTACGTGTTCGGTTTTATTTATTTTTTTTCATTGTTTTGTTATTGTTTTGGGTTGGTTTGTTTTACAAAAAAAAAAAATAAACGTGTATGAAAAAAAATTTTTTTTTCTCTCTTTCTAAAAATCTTTATCTTATACATCTTCTTTTCTACCTCTTCTGTTCTCTTTTTGACGAAAAGTTAGAGATCGTCAAAGTTGGAATGCTTTGTATCTGCGCCATCCATTTTTTAACATGTTGAATTGCTTACGAGTGGATTGATCTGATTTTGTTGATCGATTGTTGTGGTGTTACAAAGAGGGCAACCGTCTTACACGTTATTGAAAGAAAGTATGTGAGAAATTTCGTTTGTGGATTATTCTGAAAGAGTTATGTTTGAGTGTTACGATGTTTTGAAAAGTATTTGTTTGACGTGTAATATTTAAGTATCACAGTATTACATAGACGAAAAGAATTTAAATTGTACAGAAAATATCTTATGTCTAATTACACGTAAGGTGAAAAAAATCGAACACGTGGTCTTGTTTAAAAGAGAAAAAAAAGTTGTGTTAGCCAAACAGTTAGGAGCTCCTTTTGAATTATGCTACACTCAAGCCCCTCACAGTATTTACTTTTGACAACATGAGAGATTTCGTGCGTATCTTTTGGGGTCAAGAAGGTGGTCCTGACATCCCCTTCAGTCCATTTTAAAAAAAAAAAAAAACTATAAAAACAACCTACGACGTCATTTCTGTCTCACACTCTTTTTGAGAGAAATGACTTCTTTCATCTCATCCTTCGGCTAAATTGATGGTTATGGCATTAGTCGTGAAAAAAATGCGAGTTTGGGTCAAGTTACGGTGGAAGATTTTTTAAGCATTACTACAAGTATCATTTTTCAAACTCATCGTTTTTTTTGAATCGCTTTTTGATCTAGAATCGATTCACGGATCAAATGAAAAATCATTTTTTTTGGAAGTGGTTCTTTAGGAGGAGTCATGATTCGTTCCCTTTGAAATGGGATCCTAATGATGCCAAAGCCAAAAAAAAAAAGAAAGGAAGAAAGAAAGAAAGAAAAGTCAGAAGAGAAAAGCAAAAAAAGAAGAAATCAGAAATCGTAAAAGAAGAAGAAAAGGTACATGAAAAGAAAACACAAAAAGAACTAGTAACAAGGTCACCTTTTGCTACATTCTTCATTTCACCATGATGCCTGTCAAAATAAAATTAAAGTCCAAATTAAAGTATTGAAAGTTTCGGGACCGTCTTCAGCTGATAGCCATGGCAGCAGCTAGAAATACCATCCCCTAAAAAAAAGTCCAAGAAAGAATCTTACTTTTTTTTTAAACAAGAATGGCTCCTTGAAAACACAAAAAAAAAGGAGAAAAAAAGGAGAAAAAACAGAACTTGTTTCAGACTTTTTATTTTGTCTATAAACTTGGGAACGGTGTCTTCGTTGCGAAATTGGGGTCTTTGTCCTGAACAAACCTCCCATGCGAAACTCATTCAAAACAGCTCTAAAGACACGTGTGTGAATGTTTTTGTTAAAAAACTTAGATAATAGGGCATCGGAATGTTCTTTTTTTGGTCTGAAAAAGTGGAAACAAAAGAAAATGTTGGTACAACGAGGAATTTTTTTGAATTTTTTAGTATTTACTTTGGGAATTGATATAAAGAAGGATAGAATTATGGAACGAACGTTTGGTACGAAACAAGGTGGGTTATTTTAATTTCATTGAAAAAGGTGTTACGAAATAAAAGATGATGGAACGTAACGATTTGTCCGAAACAGAAAAAACCAACGGTGTTTTTAAATCTTAAACTTTGAGAGATTTTTGTCTCATGAGGGTGACTATCAAAAAGGAAGAAGAAGAAGAAGAGTTTTTACTAACTCCACCTCTGAAAAAAAGTGGGTCTTCATAAAAAAGAAAGTCTGGCTTTCGAAAGAAGAAAAAGTGGAAGTAAAAAAAGAAAGATCGATCACGAAAGAAGAGTATTGGAACTTGGTTAACAATAAATTGAGTAAACTTGGACTATTACTAATTTATTAAATTGGAGGAGTATAAAAATTATATCGAGCTGCTAAAAGTCAATTGGGTTTTGTACGTTTACAAGTACAATCGTGGTTACAAAGAAAAGTATAAAATTCGACGTAGTTTTGATCGATTTATCAAAGTTGGGGGTCATCATTGATCAATGGGTAACAATATTATTCTTGAGTCAATTAGTGTCTTTACAAATAATTTGTTGTTTATTGATGTTTTTTCTCATGGAAGTCGTTATGCTTTTGGAATTGAGCCTTAAAATTGTTGGACGTCAACCTTTACGATGGGGGTACGGAATTTTGAATTCAAAGAATTGAGTACATATGACTTTTTTACGAGCTTTTGGAAAAGTAAAAGAATGTAAAAAGACAATTCATTGGTTTGAAAGGATGTGGAAAACATTTGACATTTTATTGATGTTTGGTTAAAGCGTACAATCAATCGTAGTATTGTGTACCAAAGTCGTGTTGATAAAAATTGGAGATGTTAAGTTGTTATATGAGATTGGGTTCGTATCGGAAAAACCAAACGTACTTTTGACAAAGGTTATTTACCTAACTGGACTACCGAATTGTTTCGTGTCACTACCCCCGTCCGTGGACGTGATCCTCCCGTCTATAAATTGGAAGACATGAACGGTGAAGTACTCAAAGGAACATTTTACTTGCCTGAGTTACAACGAGTGACTAAAAAAGAAGATACCTTGTACGACATCGAAAGCATTCTCGAACAAAGAACACGCAAAGTAGGTAAACGGACGAGTAGAAGAAGTCAAAGTTCGTTGGAAAGGATATCCTCCTAGTTTTGATTCTTGGATTGCAGCTTCTCAAGTCGTCGACTATAAAAAGAAAAAGAAGTAGTAAAAAAAACTCATAACATGCCATTCAACACAGTAGCTACTCAGACAACTCCTCCTCCTCCTTCGGAAAGTTCTTCTCTTCAAGATTTACAAAAACAACCGCTTTGGGTGTGGTGTGGAGAACGTGTGCCTAAAAATCAAATCGTCTTTTTCTGCCAAATCATTGTAGTGTTTTGTGTCATCGGAGCAGCCATTGCTAATTTGAGTTTACAACAAGGAGACAAACAATTGTGGACTATTTTACTGAGCAGTTGCATCGGTTATCTTTTACCTAGTCCCTCTTTGAAATTTACGACCACGACCGACAACAGTCACCACAATAACGCCAGGCGTTCTTCTTCTTCTTCTTCGTCCAGTTACCACCACCAAAATACTACCAGTCCTCTTTTGGAACCTTTTGAACATCCTTCTTCTTCTGTCCACCACTTGAGTGATACCTCGGACACCACCAGATCCACTACTTTGGAACTATGAATGACCAATTTTATTTAACGTTACCTAGTGACAGTTCCATGGATGTGTTTCCCAACAACAGCTTATGTTGTTTTACCACCAAATTACCTCAAGCCCTCCAACTGGATCACGATGCTCATTGGGAAGTAGGTTTGGTAGAAATCATTCATCCTACGAAAATCACAAACATCAACAAAAGATCAAATCAGATCATCGTGACAGTTAGGAACAAAAAACTACAAGATTCCTTGGAAAAAGATGATCCTAAAATCTGGGCAATAGACCCAACAAATAAAAATGACATGCGGGGACATTTCAAAAAATGGGATGGAGGGGTAGGAGCCAAAGGGGCTTATGCAGTGTATGCCCTGAGAATTCCTACGGGGTATTATTTTAATGCTCGACATTTGGTGGACACTATTGAGGCTACCTTTAACCGTCAATTTGGTAAAGCCCTAATGGAAAACAAAAAAATAGTAAACATCAATTACAATGATGTGGCACGCCGTTTCTACATGGAATTTTCTCTGAAAGATGAAAAATCGGGTGACATGATGTCAGACAAAGAAGCTAAAGAAAAAGGCATCCCCGATCAGGAGAGAAGATTTATGACTATTGAATTTTCTGCTGGATTGTATGAAATTTTGGGTGGTAATAACGAAGATAAAAGTTATCTATCACCTGTCAGCACCAACATCGAATCTTCAGAAGCTTTTCGCGACCCCGTGGAAATGAACATTGGATTAAATTTAATGTATGTGTACTCCGATGTGGTAGAGTACAGCGTGGTGGGACACACCTCAGCTCCCTTACTAAGAGTCATTCCTTTCAAAGTGGATACTAATGATGGTGCGTACGAAGAAGGTGGAAACACATTTCACATTCACCGTGAATTTGTACACCCTCATTATTATTCAGTGAGTAAATCGTATTTTGACACTGTCCAGATTAGTATAAAAGGAGATTTGGGACAAGATGTACCATTCATTGACCAAGGAAAAGTCACGGTGAAACTACATTTTCGAAAAAAACAAGTTCTCTAATAACTTTCCTCTCTCAAAAAAATAAAAAAATGTATCCAGTGTACCAAGGAGTGCCTCGACAACGAGGACATGGTTTAGGAGATATGTTAAAATCAGCTTTTCGGACGGTAGCTCCTATTTTGAAACCGATGGTCACTCGAGGATTTCATGCCTTAAAAGATGCTGCTTTGACACAAGGAAAAGAATTTTTGCAAAATGTCCTCATTGACAAACAAAATCCAAAAGAAGCCTTTTTGAGAGCAGGCAAAAATGTGTTGATGACTACTGGTAAAGATCTTTTAGGTCTCCGAGAAAATCCTATAAATACGCTTCACGCTTCAGACTCTGGCATTACTTCACAGCAGCAAGGACAAGGTAGAAAGAGACGACGACGAAAAGCTCGAAATCCTTTCAAAGTTCATAAAAGAACACACGGTAGTAGTACTTCCAGAAAGAATAGAAAAAGAAGAAGAACTGGTAGAGAATTAGACGTGTTTGATTATTAAACCATTGAAAATGATGCACCGAGATTCTTGCGAATGTACCAAGTCCGAACTAGAACTGTTTTCTATGCGTCCCACCATGATGACGATGCAAGAATCCCAATGGGTAGAATTTCATCCTGTATCGTCATTGTCGGATTCAGCTCCTATCGAATTTGAAATCAAAGGACAAACCGAAGATTACATCGATCTGAATAACACCTACTTGTACCTGAAACTTCAAGTAAAGAAAACGGCGGACAACACCTTTCCTGCGGATGATTCCAGAGTCGCTCCCGTCAATAATTTTTTTCATTCTTTGTTCAGTGGAGTAGATTTGTACTTGAATAACAAACTGATCAGCAGCAGTTTGGATACTTACCCTTACCGTGCTTACTTGGAAAATCTCTTGTCGTATGGAAAAGAAGCTAAGAACAGTCATCTGGATGCTTCAGTGATCTGGAAACCTGACACCTCGGAAAAGTTCAACGACACAGAACTGTCAGTACCGGCCAGGGTTGCTGCTGTTGCTGATGGTCAGGGTCATCTTGTTAGAGATATAACTCCAGCAGACTCCCACAATGTGGGATTTAACGACCGTCGAAAGAAAATCAGAGGGCGAAGTTTAGAATTGATGGATCGTTTACATTTGGACATGTGGTTGCAAGACAAGTATTTACTCAATGGAATTGATGTACGCCTGAGACTGAATCGCAGTAGTGCCGCTTTCCATTTGATGGCTAATGCTAACGAGTGGAAAACCATCATCCAAGAAGCCAAACTTTACGTACGACGTGTAGAAATCTTACCCAAAGTAGCTAACGACATCAGTCAATCCTTGAGCAGAACCACTGCTAAGTATCCTCTTAGACGTGTGGAAGTGAAAACCTTTACTGCAGCCGCTGGACTCCGATCCATAGTCGAAGATCACATCTTCCAAGGACAGCTCCCTAAACGTTTATTCATTGGTATGGTTTCTAATGCAGCCTTCAATGGAGTCTACAATGAAAATCCGTTCCAGTTTCAGCACTTTAACGTCACCAAGTTAGATGTCAGTCGAGATGGCAAGACCTTGTGTACCAGACCTTTTGAACCTGACTTTGACGCCAACGCAAAAACTTACTTGCGATCTTACTTGAGCCTGTTTGAAGCCACAGGACAGTTAAGCCGCGACTGTAGCCACGGTATTACGTACGAGAATTTTGCAGGAGGGTATGCCTTGTGGGGCTTTGATTTCACTCCGGACCAAGGTAGCGATGAAGGACATTTCCACCCTATAAAATCAGGACCACTTCGTGTGGAACTTCAGTTTGGTCAACCTCTAGCCCAGACAGTGAACGTCGTCTTGTTTGCAGAGTTTGATAACACTCTAGAGATCAACAGTTTGAGAGAAGTCATTGTAGACTATTAGAAGAAGAAGAAGAAGAAACAAAGAAAAGATGCAGAACAGAGAAGAGACTATGGAAATAGATGAGGGATTTTGTGAAGGGATTCACCAGTCACCAACTACTATCACCAAAGAGGATGATAATGATGACGAAGTCATTCGTTCAGAACCTAAAAAAGAAGAGACTAATACTGTTGTTACCGAGTTTGTTGGATTTTATCCTTCTCGATGGCCAGAACACGAAAAACAGTTAGTGGATTGTTATGCTGAGGAATTGAAATTCATCATTAACAGACTGATTAAAGAACAATGTTATGGATGTCAAACCGATCATCCCAGTCAGATACAACACGACAAATGTTTGATGTTAACAGGCGAAGAACAATTGGATGAATTTTTGGAAGATGCCTGGTCAAACATCTCAGAAACAGACGTGTTGACAAAGTGGTATAAAATCTTGCAGAAATATTCTTCTCCTCCACTCATTCCTAAGGAGATCAAACGGATCGAAGGACTCATTGAACAGAGTGAAAAACCTATCCGAGATAAATTTTCCTGGAATTACAAGACAGATCAATTCAAGTTCAAAGTCAGGTGTGCATTGCTGACTCAATATTTCTGTTGTTGAAGAAGGAGAACAAAATGGATACAAGGGAACTTCATTACTTATTGAATCGTAGTTCCTATACTTCTTCTTGGAATCCTGTGGTATGTGCTAAAGATGAACTACCTCATCGTAAACCAAAAAACGTTCATGCTTATGTCATCAATACTGACGACAGTCATCTACCAGGAAGCCATTGGATTACCGTGTACTTTCCCAATGAACACTGTGTGGAATATTTTGATTCATATGGATTACCTCCTTTGGAAAAAGACATTATCGAGTTTATGAGAAGAAACGCCGTCTCGACTCGATTCAATAATGTGAGACTACAAGGATCCGATTCAATGGTGTGTGGACAATATTGTGTTCATTATCTTCATCAACGCAGTCTTGGATATTCTTTAGCACATTTACTCACTTATTTTGATAGTGACTATGTTAGAAATGATGCTAAAGTACAACGATGGTTTTGTGAACGTTATGGTTATCTCTTGTCTTTAGCTCACCATCGTAATGTACATCAAAATGATGTCGATGTAGAAAGTTTCACATTTACTTTACCTTCTCAACGTTGTCAACCTTGTAAATATGTTCCTGTTTGAAAAAAATTTTCATAGTTACTTGTTAATTGTTAACATAGTTCTTGTTGAATAAATATCATTTTTTGTGAATTGTTTGAAAAAAATGGTGTTGTGTGGTTTTTTATTGAAATTTGAAAAAAAAAATAATGAATATGTTCTTTTCTCTCTCTTTCTATCGATCTAAAAAACCTCTCTATCTATCTATGATCTCCCTGTCGATCATCTGAAAAAAAATCTTACCATGTTTTCCATCGCGTCCGCGCGTTAAGCATATAAGGCGGTTCACTAGCCAGTGTAGTCATTCTCGTTGACTCGTCAAGATCTCAACAGTGTTCCAAGAAGAAAGAAAAAGAAGATGGCTGCCACCAAGATTACAAAGTTGAATGAAGCTATGGTGAACATAATGAGGGTGAAGAATCATTTGATGGAGACCAACCCAGAGAGAAAGACCATGACGTTCATTCAAATGGCTCATGATCTAGTAGAAGAAGTCATGAGAGAAGAAATACTTAGAGAAAGAACAGAATGGGAAGCAGGACAACGTCTACATCAGCAACAGCAGCAGCAACAAAGACAGCAGCAGCAGGAACAGCAGCAACAACTTCTTCAGCAGCAATCCAGCAAGCAATTTGACGGTGAAGTCTTATGTAAGATTGACTGCGATGATTTTGCTTTCACTTTCAGTAGAAAGAGACCTGCCTGTCTGAAAGCGGTAAGACCACCCACTATCGCTAAACGTGGCCGACCTGTTGGAGCTGCCACGGCTACATCTACCTAAAAGAAGTTTTTAAAAAATATAAACTTCTTTAAACCCAACGGTCCTTTTTAGGGCCACCCAATCTCTAGAAAAAGATTACTTCTCTCCAATATTGCCAAAAATATCTATAAATGTGTGTTTTATATATATATATTTTTTTTTTCTGATAGTCTACCACCCCTCAAACAAAAAAACCCTTATATGATTTGTGTGGTGTGTGATTGATGATATATAAAAAAAATTCCATCCCAAAAAAATTAATGTAGATAGTGTGTTTGTGTGTTTGATTTGTTTTTAAAAAAATTTCCCTTCCCAAAAAAGTTGATAGTGTGTAAGTTTTTTTAAAAAAAAAATAACAAAAATTAATATGGTGTGTAGTTTTGATTTTTATCAAAAGTAGTTTCTTTTAGGTCCGCGCTTTTTTAGAGTCAGGGTTCATAGAGTGTAAACTCCGCGAAGCCAAGAATGACGTAGAACGAATGACGTCAGACGCAGGGTAGTGGGGTAATGTTTTTTTGTTTTTAAGTGTAAGGGATGTTTTCCTTCACGTTCGCGCTTCTAGTATATTAAAACCACGTATTCACCGGTTAAGCTATCTAGTTTTATTTAACCAAGATGAATACCGTCGAAATTGTAAGGCAAATCCGAGTTCATTTAGAGGTGGCCTGGCACCTCCTTCATGAAGTGGAGAAAAGGGAGGAGGAGGAGAAGGAAAAGAAAATACCAATTAGACCCCACCCTATGATGGAGGAGAAGGAGAATTGGGAGCCAGAAGCGACTCATCCTCCGTCGAGCTTCACAGCTCCATGTAAACAAAATGAAGAAACATGGAGGGGGAGCTGCCCTGCATGTAGGGCAAAGCCAGGGAGGTGCCCACACCTCCTCTAAAATAAAACTCTAACAAAAAAACCAACGGTCCTTTTTCAGGACCACCCTTTTTCAAGAAAGATTAATTCTATTTCCCTCCCTCCCGTTGTCCCTATAGAGACCCCCGCCATGTTAAACTCCCGTATTGGCATCAAGTGCCCCCGCCATGTTAAACTCCCGTAAAGGCATCAAGTGCCCCCGCCATGTTAAACTCCCGTAAAGGCATCAAGTGCCCCCGCCATGTTAAACTCCCGTAAAGGCATCAAGTGCCCCCGCCATGTTAAACTCCCGTAAAGGCATCAAGTGCCCCCTTTTGGCATCAATACCCCCCCTCAACTACTAACATTCCAGTCATTTAATTTGAATGCCAATACTTCGAGATAGTGCAACGCGAACCATGCTGACTTTTAATTTGCTTGGTCCTAGTTAGTATTTAATATACTTGTAAGACATGCATTGGCTTTCATTGAAAATGTAAAAAAGAACGAAATATATAAGGAAGCTAATTAGAGTAGTGATGCCATCTGATTCGAAAACATCAACAAATCTGAAACGAATTCCCCTTTTCCTAGTACCAACTGCATTTAAGGGCCATTTGCATAACCAAAGTAACAGCAAAAGGAAACAGACAATAACTGTCATTAACGGGAATTGAACCTGGTCCGTCAGATTCGCAATCAGGGAAACATAGTACTAGATTAAATGATTCGGCTTAGCGTGGCTGGTTAGTTAAGTGACCTCATACACCTGGAGCTATACGTCGTTTTATTTCATTTTTTTTAAGACTGTACCTGTAGATAGTTGTTACTTCAAGTGTACAGATCCAAGTACGGGGAGATGCGAGGACAAATATTACGGTGCAGCTAGAGGCACACAATGTGGACCAAGTATGGTAATATTTCTCTCTCTCTCTCTCTCAAGAAATACAACTGACTTGCAAGGTTATAATAAGTTCATGATTCAGATTATCAAATTGTATTTTCTGACAAACGGATATGACTTAAGCAATATTATATGATTTGATTTAAAAAAAAGAAAACCATTCAGTGCGTTTTACAATAATTCACACTTAATTGTGGTCAATTAGCAAACGTATGAACTTCCTTGCAAACAAATCCAATTAAGAACCGATGGGTGGCTATGGTTGGAAATCTGCATTTATGGTCTTCTGGTACAAATTGAAACACACACACACACACACACACACACACACACATATATATTGACACAAAAATTTATAACGGCGCAAATTCAAAACGATTTCCCAACGTTTCGAGCTAAACAAGCTCTTCGTCAGGGGAATAAACAGCTTACATACACAAAACAAACACTAAACACAGAATTTAGGAAAAAATCTGGACAGCTACATGTTAGTGTTACAAGAGGAATTTACAACAAGAGATATAAAATGAACACTTGTTTAACAATAATAAATGAGCGGGTTATTGTGTCTATCAGATTGAGGAGCAACAGGTTTGGCCTAATTCCAGGTTGTGGTCAGAGGACGGAAATACAGTGTGACGGAGAATCAACGCCATCTACAAAATGTGCTAAATAAAATTTGCTAAAGAAATTATATCCCGGTAGAGTTATACATGGAGGTTCTAAAGGAAAGATGTAGAGAGAATTGCTGTGGCGGGATATTGGAAAAGAACTATAATAATAATAATAATAATAATATTAATAATAGTAATAACCCTGAATATAATAAATATAATTACTTGGGTAAATATTATCGCAAAAATTGCGTTCGGGTGAAAAACATGCTTGGCTGTAATTTTGATAAAACTGCATCGGGAAGGTTAGAGTTTTTCATTTAGGCATATATATATATATATATATATATATATATATATATATATATATATATATATATATATATATATATCTGTACACCTATATTATAGACAGAGAGGAAAACGCCTATCCCATGATCCCACATTATATGTTATAATTCATGATTATATGAAAGTATTATGTCCCGCTAGATTATATTGGTATGATATATATATATATATATATATATATATATATATATATATATATACACACATTTCTTTTCTTGCAGTGGTGCATTGAAGTAAGGTGTGTTCCAAGGCTGTGGAACTAGGTGAGTACATCCCAGATCTTCGCCTACCAAACTCGCGATCATAAAAATGTAGGTTCGAATCAATCCTGCTCAATCTGGGCAGCATATGCAGCCACGGGGCATGCTTTGGTAAGGTACGTAAACGATATAACCTTTCATGTGTTGATTTTCCACTGAACACGCAACAATTATAAAAAAACATTGCTTAGGAATATATTTTAAAACTTTATAGATAATACTTGAATTGTTAATTCAGCTATTATTTAGTGAAACTTTAAAATTTGCCGTCTATTCGATTATAATTATGATTATGTAATGATGATGATGACAATGGCTATCAGTGTTCGACATTCTTGGTTATTAAAAGTTTTTTAAATCGAAATTAGCCCAATTTATTCGAGAAATCAAGATGACAGTAAATTAGCAATCCTTGTATTTTGCAGGCCCAAACCGAAGCGCGTGACACCCATCCATGTATGAAATCGGATACGTTGCAGGACCTACACGTTGGATACTAGATAGGAAAACTGCCTTCTATTTTCATTCGCGACGACAAGTATCAAAGCACGTTTATGAATTCAATATACCCATACATGTATACTAATTTACACTCATTTAAATGTCATTAATTGCGATTAACACTATGCTCTTAATGATATACACGGAGAATTGTAACTGTTGTTTTACCATATCTGTGCACATTTGACACAATAGTGATGTAATATCGCATATAATGTGATTTCACTGTGTTTCGTATGGTATCAATTTTCATTACATTTCTTGGTTGCTCCAAAACACAAATTTAAAAACCCAACAGAAAATCAACCACATTTGATGCAAAAGTCATTCTTGTGTTACTCATACATTCCTTGCAATAACAAACACTTAATTATTCTTCATTTAACTTAATTGCTGTAATAAAATATTATCTTTAACATGTTTTTATTTTATTTTAACACATTTTGGAAAATAATATAAATGTCGGTTACACCCACTGCCTAAAGAGATATATTTTGAGATCGGTAAGCATAGAGCGGAAATAGAAAGAACGTGAAGTGTTTAATTATTAGTATTATTGAAAATAAAAGAACGAATAATGAAATGATCAACGACAATTAGACTTAATGTTTATTTATATCATTCCATCATTAAATTAGAACATGTATTTATATGTATGTACGCATGTTTCTGTATATACATACATACATACATACATACATACATACATACATACATACATACATACATACATACATATTACAACCAAGTACTAAATTTCATACTTCACTGATTTTCAGATAAAGCAACCGAATAAACGTCGTTTCATTCAAATCTCCATGTACACACAAACATTTATCACGTAAATAATCCAGACAAATTTAGAATTACACAACTCCAACTTTTTTCAAAACCTCATATAATTAGATCTTATCTCTAAGACATTTTCTCACCATGCATAATTATCCCTTTTGCATGAATCGGCGTACGTTTCAATTTGTGAAGGTCCATTGATAATACGCAGTTATCTTCATCATTGACCTCTTACTATTCTCGTCTTGGTCTCTATGACCTGTTTCGAATATCAGTGGATGTGGGATTTAAGTTTTTCGGTGTATTATTTGTTTACTACCAAGTCTAATGAATGGAGTTTGTTCGTATACCAGGCAAACAAAAACTATTGAGAGATTCCATTGCCTTTCAGTTTAGCTAACATCTTCGCACTTATAGGGATTAAACCACTAATTCATTTTCTGTAGACATCAATTATAACATTTGAGAAAATAAATAAAACATTGTGCGCTAGATGAACCAGTAGGAAACGCACGTACTTCTTGATTTAAGAAAGCGAAAACTTTCTGAACAATGAAAATAATATGCTTCGAGGCATTTTCTTGAGATAAATCTCCCTTAAACCGGGTGCTGATACAAGCTCCCTTAAACATCCGTTTCGTACAGGGTAGACACATCATGATTTTAACCTGCCCAGACAACATGGAACTCGTGTACATGCACAGACAGAATCTATGTAAAAGCTTAAATCAGTAATATAAGTCTTGAGAAATTAAAAAAGAAGACTTCCAGGCAGATGTTAGCCAATGACCCGATCTCCAAGTATTAAATGAGGTATCTATAATACCTCCACTACGAGACTAATACCTCATTCGGTGTGTCACAGGATGAAGCCGGGTGGGGATTAGATTAGTGAAGACACCGAAAGCAATTGCGTTAATGAGATGTTTATTTATAAACGCAATTTAAAGATGAACAAATCTGACACCATTATCACAAAAAAGATAAGGAAAATTATATAGTTCCTAACATGGAACTATCAACAACGAGTAACTCAACGAGACAAATCAAAGATGAATTTAACGAATGGAATTTAAACAGACGTGAATAACGTCCTATCACCAATCAACAAATAAGAGTATATGATCTACACCCCAATATAAACAAGGTCTTATTACGCACTAAGGGTGACCAAAGCATGTGATTTATGCACTTATCAATATAACACTCATTTATTCATCAATCTATCAACTCATCAATTAATCAATTCATCAATTTACCACTTCATCAAGCGATATTGGAATACGTATGCATGAATTTATGAATCTATCGTTCATATAACGATATTGAAATGTGAATGCATGAAATTATGAATCTATCACACATATAGCGATATTGAAATGTGAATGCATGAAATTTAGCTCAGACAGCAATAGTGAAAATAACAATAATATGGAACACGTAATATATATAACTATCGTGGCGTCCAGTTGACGACCTAGATGTATTTCCGGTTCAACCCGCTCTAGTCAATGGTCAAGGAGCCACCACGCATGGTCCACCCCTCCCAGTCTCTTGAAGGATCCCTCGAGAGCCTTCTCATTCAACACAGACCCGATGGTCGCGAAGCCTTGGTACCTCACACCGAGAACACCAGTACTCTCTTCCGAGCCAACGTCACCAGACACAGCGTACACGTCACAGGAGACTACACAGAGTTCTGTGACTCCACATCACCAAACCATACACAAAGGCAGCTAAAAGTATAACAACTGAACCGTGTAGTGCATATGACACGGTTAAGTACTTTTGCATTGATATATGTTGCGCATGCGCGCACATGAATTCGTTACACATTACATTAATCGTTCAATGCATGTAGCGTATAATTAAATTCAATATGTCTCTTCAGTTACAACAAATAGCTAACTCGAACCAGACTATATTATTTCTAATAGCATGGCGTTGTATGACCTAGGTATTGACTCTCTGCAGAATTTAGAATAAATTCTAAAACATCTAATATATGAAACAATTTTGTCATATAAAACGAATAGTAATAAAGAATGCAATCTTAAATTTCACATACTTCTACAGCTGAAGATTGCTCCCGTAAAGAGGTAAGCTTTCTGACAAGACTCGTCGTATTGTAATTTGTTTATAGAGAATTTGCTCTATATGTACCCTAGCTGTGACAAATAAGCACAGCTAGGTATTTGGGTTTTCACTGCAAGCAATTTGCACATGCAGCATGGGTTGAGTCGCGCTCAGTATTTCGAAATAACTAGAGCCGAAAAAAATAAACCACCCTCGGGTAACGCTGTACGCGGCAACGAAACCCGAGTACATTTTCGATCATATATACATATTGATATAAATCATACACAATTCCGTGACACGGTGAATAATTAGTGGTCTGATTCCTATATCAAATATGCGATTTTCCAATAATCAGACATATTAAAACACATTTGACTAGTAATCTCTGTGCCAAAATAATTGAGTCTCGAAGTCGTGCTTTTGTAGTATAGCAAAAATATGTCATGGTTCACTTAATATGTTATGACTTTTTTTGTGGGGGTTTCTGGGCAATTTGAAAATGGAAAATACAGATGACCTAAAACACTGTTTTTAAAACGCATTTTGGACTAAAATCAACCTATTTACATTTAAATCTTACTCTTTCGACCCATTTTTGCTTTGCGGTAGATCTGACATTTTTGGCTAAACACTAAGCAACGGTCGTCGAAATGTAACGAAAAATCTTTGGCCACTGGTCACTAACATTTTTGTTTTGAAAATTCAGAGCGTATGTCCTGAGTCTTTCGATATATTTTGTGACCAATGCTGGAAGATTTCTGGTCGATTTAAAAAAAAAAACTTGCTACAAATCCTGAGGTTACATTGAAATATTCATAATAAAACACTAGGTCATATACACTTCCTCGTACCCATTTCACCTCAAAGTATATAATCATAAAAATCATCGCGTGCAGTTTAATCCCTGATTTTATTAGTCAGTACATTTAATCTTTTTGAAAACTTGTATATAAATAAATGATAGAATTCATATTTCTAGAGAAAGTAAGTAGCTCGCCTCACCCTTGTTTCATAACCAATTTTAGTATAATCTGATACAAGAATAGCAGAAATACTTAAGGAGATGAAGATATACTATACAGCAAATGCCTATTTTCTATAAACGCCATTAAACATTTATGCTAATTAAAGTTACAATTAGATTCTAATTAGTCCTAGAACAGATACAGAGCAGCGTGTGATATGAAAGTTGGCAATATCGGTTAAATTGGGGAACATTGAGTGCAATAGCAGGATGTGGAATAAGTTACAGGAAGTTATATCTTATAGCTGGGTTCATAACATCAATATGTTCATTCAGTATCATTGCCAGGTACGATGTTGCCTCCACAATCAGCACTACCACTTTCAACTCCTTCTGTTAAACTTCTTATGCAATGTGTTATTGTTATAACAAGAATTGTTACCATCATACCAATAGCTGCAAAATGTGTAGCAGTTGTTACGCCATTTTTGCGTAGCTCTTAACATAATATAAAATTTTTTCTAAGTCTCATATTTTTCTTTTTGTTATTTTCTCTAAACTATTTTCTAAAACTGTTAAATGCCAAACTATTGTGCCCTTTTCCTTGCAGTATTTTGCATTAGTTCTTTAAATTTTATTTTGTTTTATATATTATTTTTCTTTTCAAATGTCTTTTTTGTGTCTGCTCTCTCTTTATCATCCGTATCTAAGTCAAGATTAATATAATATAATTTTGGTTGTTTTACTTCCACATAACCCCGCTATTCTTATGTTACTTGCACTATTAGAAATGTATCAGACATACACCTGTCAGTTCTTTCAAGGTATTAATCTGTAAAAGCTTCTGCTTCTTTACTCGTGTGTTCAATGAATCATCTGTGTTAGTTACTTGCAATTCTGTATGTTCAGAAACTGTTATATTTTCCCTATCGGCAGGATTTTGTAATAATATTGATCTTTAATAATGCGGATCACTTATGTTTTCTTCTTTTGTCCAACCCTACCAATACAACCAAAAAGTCCATTTATCTAATTAAATGCAGTGTTAGCTGACAATTTTTGTTTTCTCTTGACTGCCAATTTTTTTTTAATTTGAATACCAGCGATGTTAATACCACCTCTACCATTTCCTTTGTAATGTCAGTAATACTTAAATAAGGCTTTATTTAATTAAATTGTCTTTCGTCTGTTTCTAGTCCATGTTTGATATATTCTTTGTATAGTTAATCGGATACTTGTGTATTTAATCACTAAATACACTAAATGAACTAAATCCCATTGTTGATGGGAATCGAACCCTTCACTAGATGAACTTTCTCCACTAGAAAGTACATCTATTGTTTCATTACCCATACAAATATCAGCAAATTTGTCATCAAATGTATCATGGAAACCAAGATTCTCAAGCTCTTGACCAACTCCTTCTTTAACCAAATGTACACGATTTAAACGGATCAAAAACAACTTGACACGAAATTTGGATTTGCAGAATATAAGCAAGATAATAACGTCAGTACAATAAATTAGGACGGCAATCATACGTAAGTGACAGCATAGGGAAAGAATACAAACACGAATTAAAAAATGATATAGTAAATGGAACGTACAAGGAAATAGCTGGCAAACATGCAACTGCCAAGGAGTTGGATAAAATGGATTCAAAGCTAATCAAGAAACGTACGAAATATTTGTAAATGCCAGATCAGCTAAAATATAAAAGTCTATTTCAGATTTTGTAATATTATGAATAACATACTGATGAGTAAAATCTCTTATTATTGATAAATTATATGCATTACAGAAAGAGTTGAAAGAAGATTAATTTAGAACAAACGGAATATGAGGGTTTACAGGAATTATCAATTTTAGCAATAATTGCTAGCTTGACACATTTTAAGCACATTGATTTTAAGAATGGAAAGAAATTAAATCGTGAGCGGAGAGAGGACCGGACGACATGAGTGTATTTCGCTGGAACTGCTCTGCATCAGGAACTAGTTACTTTATGGAGTCATTAATTTTAAAGAAACTTGAAGATAACTTAAAAACAACTTTAAGATCATTTAAAAAAAAAAACTCGCAATAACTCGAATAACTGTTCGCTGAAGTTTCATTTACTTTGAAATTAGAGGATTAATGTGGAGAACTACAACTGAATACTATTCTAAGGCTCCTAAATCATAAGAGAAGGTAGCTTCAGAAAACAATGTTCCTCGTAGAGCTCAGCTTGGAAGACAACTTGGAAAACGTTATTGATGTACAACCATTTAGAGAAAGGAGACAAAGCAGACCTAGCCAAACTCAGTCATGGCAAAAGTATCGCACCAGCCGAACAGGTCTCCAGTGAAATCAGTATGAAATAAGGTGACCCCATTTCAATAAATGTTGTAGTAGTAGAACCGTATGAACTACTTCGCTAGGAATGCTTTGCTGGGTAAGGTTTTTGTTAATGTTTTTTTTTTTTTTAAATATTTTAAAATGACATTAATAATTGCTAAGAGAAACGAACAACATAATTAACACTACTGTGCAACATTAAAACAAACTCCTTCAGTAGGTACCATTGCAATTTTGGAAAGAATTCTAAATATAACATTGATTCCACAAATAACGTTGGTATATAGAAATTATTACAAGATATTATTCCTATTTCTTTGAGTCAGTTTACAATTGATAATCTAATAGCACGAAGTATATTACCAAACAGAATAATTAAGTAACTGGATAGTAATTGATTTACTGCATAATTAATGATATTTAAATAGCTGATAGTTTGCTATATCTTCTTGACGACAATGGAATTAGTTTAAGGTCCGTACAAATTAGCGAAATAACAAATGATATGCTTAAAGAGATAGAACATTACAGAAGTGTACGCAAACGTACAAATGCGCATATACACTGTTTAACTGGGGAGAAGTTGGTAGCTGTTTCAAAATTACAGAAGTGTACGCAAACGTACAAATGCGCATATACACTGTTTAACTGGGGAGAAGTTGGTAGCTGTTTCAAAATTGTGTACCCGATCTGCTTGATAGGAACTAATGTTATTGAAGAGGCTTAAGTAACCGGTGATTGACCTAACGCAGCATGTTTCATCAGCATTTATCTCAATATTTAATAGAAAATAATTCTGATATATGAGACATCTCTCCCATGACTTATATTTAATAAACCTTAAAAACATGTGATACAGGCATATCTTAAAATATATCAGTTTTCCATCTTCAAATCTAATTATGATATTCAATCAAATAATTGTATCTCATTTCTAGTTTTTTACAATGGCCATTACCTCTATATGAAAATATGTCTTGGGGTAAAATCAGAAAACCTTTCTAACAGGAAAAGACTACAGTAAACAAAAATACTTGTCATTAGCTTCATTTAGGGTGTTACTGACTTTGATCGAGGAAAATATGTAAATTCTTAGGTTCTAAAAACCCGCAAACTGAATCAGATTTAGTAGATGACTGTATAAGTCTATGGTTACTGAATCGTACCAATAGTGAGTTGTATTTATTTATGCATACGCTCAAATTCTTACTCGGAATGATTTTAACATTGAGTTTTGTTTCTAATATCCAACATAATATACTTTATAAGTTGCAATCATTTTCAGTCATTCCTTCTTTGACTTATTCGTGTATTTCTCATTGATACTGTAAAATTATTGTTTCTATATTTCACGGAAACATTGTGACACGTAACTTTATATTTTTGTTTGTAATTAAATGGATAGTATGCCATTTCTGTTGACAACTGGATTTGTAAAAAGATTGTTTTCATGGAATCCGTTCATTGTAATAACTATCTCTCGATTCGCAAGGTTTCGCAGTGTATCCGTTTAGAGAAAATAAGACCTTAATATATATGTTTATCTTCCACGCTTTGTTGTTTGTTTTTTAATTCCATTAGGTTTTTTTTGCTGCTATATTTTGTTCCTGATTGCGGTATCATTGTACCTTTCTGCATCCGTTGATAGTCAAAACAAACTCATCATTCTTCATTCTCTTAGACACTTGCTGAAGTGTTTATCCAACATATTGTATGTTACATTTTGTACAGGTTATCAAATAAATTACATCAGTTGAAATACAGTCAGAATTAAAACGTACAGAAAATATTGAGGCGTGTAAATATTTTTTTACAGTAGTCGTAATAATAACAAACTATCGAGTGAAGATATTTGTAAAAAAAAAAAACAAAACCTTCTCTTGGAAAATAATCATGTCTAATTTAATAGTATAAATTACATCCAAATAATTGGTACGGCCATAGGTAGTCCTATGGCTTCTTCATACGCTTCGCTTTTCAAGAGTAAATTAGAAATTTTTGTTCTTTAAAACAAGAATTTTAATCCTTTTCATCGGTAAATTAGAAAATGATTTTCTTGTAAAACAAATTTGAATCCTACTCAATGGTTAAGATCTTTGGATGACATCTTTGTGATCTGGAACCATTCAAAAAAAAAAACTACACACATTTATTGATCGCCTAAATAATTTTCACCGCAATATTAAATTTACTTATACTACATCCATTACGCATGTATCGTTTTTAGATGTAAATGTGATGAAACATTCTGACAATACTATCTCTACAAACGTTCATGTAAAAAAAAAACATATCCACCAGTATGTGGAATAATCGTCCTGTCGTTCCAGGCCATGTAAAACTGGTATATCTTATAACAAGGCGAAGAGATACCGACGTATAATTTCAGATGATTGTCAATTACATTGTGAATTAATACATATGTCCAAAGCAGGAATTACCCTATGCATGTAATTTATTCTGCTTTTAATAAAACAAGTATTCTTACTCAGTAAGTGTTGGTTTAAACACAGCAGAGTGTACGAAAGAGAGCATATTTATTCCTTTCATAATACAATATAATCCTTCATTATCTAAAAACACTTTACAAAAACAAGCCAATTTTTGCGTATAGAAAATCTAGGGATTTACAAGGTTTTTGATCAGAACTAAACCGACAGAAAATATAAGAGATGTTTTTCGTCATCTAAATGTAACAGACGTCGGTGCTCTTAATGTACAAATATTACAGAAAGTACATATTTTAGTAGCTCCAATTTAAAAGAATTATTTTCACTACATTATAACAATGGTTGCATATCAACTGATGTAATTCATTTGATAACACTGGTCTACAATTTTTTAGAAGTCGTCTGCTTCAGAGATAAAATGTGTTATTTATTAGGGATTGTGATGTGCTGAATTCAAATATGACAATTAAAACAACTGATTGGATTGTCACGACTCTATGGTCTAAGAAAAATGTAACAGAAAGAAAGTGAAACCAACAAATCAAGTAAAAATCAACAAGCAATTTATTACTAGATAATTAAAATGAAAAATCAAAAAGTTACTTACAGTAATGTGTTTTGAAATCCTAATAATCCAATAAGAATGATTGTTCTAATCACAAGTCCTAAATATAGAATGTTCCAAATTCACGGCTGTGTCCTTGAATGTTATGATGTGTTAATGGTCTCCAAAGTCCTGATGTACTAGAAATCTTGATGTGCTGATGTCAAAATGAAGTATTCCAAAATCTCTGAATAAGTTCACATAAATTCCAAAATCATCAATTAAAAATCCAAAATCCAAAAGTTTATGAGCACTGTTATAATCCAATGAATATTTAAAATAATTCCTCTCTTAGAATTTGGAATGAATTTTCACAACTGTAATAGCTCTTTACAAGACTGATCGTAATGTCAAAATTGAATAAATGTCCACCAAACATGGCATATATAAAGATTGGTCACATGACAGAATGTTCTAGAATATGAGTCAGCTTAATGGAATTTTTACTTGTAAACAACAATCAACCTTGACCTTCAAATTGAGAAAACATATTGATCAAAAGAACCTAATTCAAGGACACTACTTAAACATGTGTTTCCTGATAACATTAAGATTTAAGCAAATATTAAAGTGAAGAAACATTTATAATTTCCTAAAATATTTATAATATTATATAAACATCATACATAACACCTCCCCTCATAAAGAAAAAGAAAGATTTATATAATAAAGCTTTCTTTTGAATATACATCTAATACTACAATAACCAAAATTACATAAGAACATGTTTTATGATACTGGACTTAATTACATCAAGCAATATTACATTTCTAGGCACGTGAGAGTGCATCTGCAATCACATTGTCTTTTCCCCTGATGTGTTTAATGTCAATGTTATATTCCTGCAATATCAAACTCCATCTCAACAATCTCCGATTTTTATCTTTCATTTTGTTGATGAAAGTAAGGGGATTGTGATCACTGTACACAATAATTGGAGAAAGAGCTGAGGTAACATACACTTCAAAATGCTGTAAAGCCAATATCAAAGCCAAACATTCCTTCTCAATTGTGGAATAATTTTTCTGGTGCTTGTTTAGTTTTTTAGAAAAATAACACACAGGGTGATCCACACCACTTTTGTCTTCCCGAATCAATACTCCACCAACCCCTACATCACTTGCATCAACATATAATTTAAATGATTGGCTAAAATGTGGTGCAGAAAGAACTGGTGCATTCTTAAGCATGGCCTTTAACTTGTCAAAAGATTCCTGACACTTGTCAGACCAATAAAATTTGGCTTTCTTACTCAATAAACTTGTCAAAGGTTCAGCAATTTTGGAAAAATTGGAACAAAATTTCCGATAATATCCAGCCATACCTAGAAATCGCATCAGTTGCTTTTTACAAATTGGAACTTGAAATTCAGAGATAGCTTTGACCTTAGCTTTTATAGGTTTAACTTGACCTTGTCCCACAATATGTCCTAAAAATGTGACACAAGCATGGCAAAACTCACTTTTACTCAAATTAATTGTCAGATTCGCATCACTGAGTCGATCGAAGAATTTTCGAATGGTTTCCAAATGATCTTCCCAGGTGTTGTTGTAGATAATGACGTCATCGATATAAGCGTCACAATTATCAAGACCAAATGTTATCATGTTCATCAGACGTTGAAACGTTGCAGGCGAATTTTTCATTCCAAACGGCATGACTTTATATTGATAAAGTCCATATGGAGTTGCAAATGCTGAAATTTCTTTTGCCCTTTCCGTCAGTGGAATTTGCCAGAATCCTTTTGAAAGGTCAAACTTGGTGACATATTCCGCATTTCCAATTTTATCAATGCAATCGTCCATTCTTGGGATTGGAAATGAATCAGTTTTGGTGACACTGTTGACTTTTCTATAGTCAGTACACATACGGAATGTATTATCTGGCTTGGGAACAAGAATACATGGTGAACTCCAGTTACTTTTACTTGGTTCTATGAAATCATTCTCCAGTAAATACTGAATTTCTTTCTTTAGATAGTTCTGTTTGTGAGGATTCATCCTATAAGGATGCTGTTTCACAGGCGCAGAATCTACAATGTCAACGTCATGATAAATTTTACTTGTTCGTGTTGGAACATCAGGAAACAAGTGCTCATAGTCATGAAATAGTTGTTTTAGTTCATTTCTTTCCTGTTGTTGTAGATGTGAAAGTTTCTGGTCTAGGTTGTTCAATATTTCTGAATTCCGAAGATTGGTTATACCAGAGTCACTGTAGTCTGATCGTACTCCATCGTTGATATCTTCACTGTGTGGGACAGGTACAACTAAATTAACTGAATAATTAGCTGGGCTATCTCTGTCAAAATATTCCTTTAACATATTTATATGACAAAGTTGTTTCTGTTTCCGTCTCCCAGGAGTGTTAATGATATAATTTAAGTCATTTACTTTCTTTTCAACGGTATAAGGACCATACAATTTAGCCTGAAGAGGATTTTGAGGTATGGGAAAGAGAGCCAGAACTTTGTCACCAGATTTAAAACTCCTTTCCTGTGAATTTCTGTCATACCTTAATTTCATTTTTGACTGAGTAGTGTGAAGATTAGTTCTTGCTACTTCACAGGCCTTTGACAACTTGTATTTGAAATCAGAAACATAATCAAGAAGATTAATCTTTGAATCTTCATTTGAAAGAAGTTTCTCTTTCAATAATTGCAATGGTCCACGGACAGTATGACCAAAAACTAGTTCAAAGGGACTAAAACCCAACGACTCTTGAACTGATTCCCTAACAGCAAACAACAACAAATGAACACCCTCATCCCAATCCTTTTCTGTATCAAAGCAATATGATCGAATCATATTCTTCAAAGTTTGATGAAATCTTTCCAAAGCACCTTGACTTTCAGGGTGATAGGCAGAAGATTTAAACTGTTGGATGCCTAATTAATGCATAACTTGTTTGAAAATTCCAGACATAAAATTTGACCCTTGATCTGACTGGACAGATTTGGGAAGGCCAACAAGTGTAAAAAACTTCACCAAAGCTTTCACAATAGTTTTAGTTTTTATATTTCTCAGAGGAATTGCCTCTGGAAATCTTGTAGATGCACACATGATGGTCAACAAGTATTGGTTGCCTGACTTGGTTTTAGGTAAAGGACCAACACAGTCTACCATTATTCTACTAAATGGTTCATCAAATGCAGGAATTGGTTGCAGATGAGCCTTAGGTATCTTCTGATTGGGTTTTCCTACCATTTGACAAGTGTGACAAGATCTGCAGTATTTAGAAACATCACTTTTGAGTTTCGGCCAATAAAAATGATTCAAGATCTTGTGATAAGTCTTACGGACTCCTAAATGACCAGCTAAAGGAGTTTCATAGGCTAAATTAAGAATTTCCTGTCTATATGATTTAGGAACAACAATTTGATAGCTCACTGACCACTCGTCACCAGCGGGTACATCAGGTGGTCTCCATTTCCTCATAAGGACCCCATTTTTCACAAAGTAACACACTGGAACTTGTGTGGCTTCAGTTTCACTAATAGCCCTCTGAAACAAACAAGATATCTCAGGATCTTGCTCCTGTTCAACGACAAGAGATTGTCGTTTGTCACCCTGAGTAGGACAAAGAGAATGAGTTGCCAAAAGAGGATCACTGTGATCAATACCATTTGATTGATCAATACCTGAGGAAAAAGTGACCTCATCAAAAAACTGACCAATACATGTGTCAGCTAAAGGAATAATATCCTGATCAACATCAATCTCAAGAGCTCTTTTTGCCATAGCTCTAGCAACTGCACAAGCAGGGTACAAATCAGGGATTTCAGTTTCGACAGGATCAACTTTCTGATCCAAACAAGGCTTGTCAGTTACATGTGGATTAACCACAACCTTATCTCCAGCTAGGTCATTGCCTAGTAATAAATGAACACACTCTATGGGTAAAGAAGTCACTGCCCCAACAGTCACAGGTCCAGAAACTAAGTCTGATGCCAAATTTACACAATGAAGAGGAACATTTACAAAGCTGCACTCTACTCCCTGAACAAGAGCACATTTTCACTTGAAGAAGACTCCTCAGACAAAGGCAAAGTACCTGATAATAAAAGACTCTGCGAAGCTCCAGTGTCCCTTAATATTTTAATTGGGATAGGTTTGGCAGAATCACCAATAAGTGATATAGAACCTTCTGACATGAATGATTCATAAGCCTCCAAAATAGAATCAGACTGGGGTTTGTTTGACCCAACAAATGTATTGCTTTCAATACAAGACCGTGACCTTGACCTCGTAGAAATAAGAGGAGTTGGAAAAGCTCTGTCTTTACTCTGTTGCTTATTTTTCAACTTAAAGTAATCAGAAATAACGTGCCCTTTCGTTTTACAATAAGTGCACGTAGGAAGAGATAAGGATTTCTGATCAGTCTTATCAGATGTTTGATTCCTAACAGTTGTGCTGTTGTGAAATTTGGAAGTACTCGAATGAGATTGAAATGGTTTTTAACCAGAAAACTGCTGAGAGGACGACTTATTGCCAAATGAAATTTTGTGAGTCAAGGAATAATCATCAGCCATACGAGCAGCATTTTCCAAAGTTTCCACATTCTGCTCGTCAAGATAGGTTTTAACATCACTATGGATGCACCTTTTGAACTCTTCAATTAACTTTCTCATGCACTCTATCCCCTCCTGGATAGGTTTTGAAATGAAATTCTGAACATTAGATGCCATTGTAAATGCTTGTTGGTTTCACACAAAACAAATTTCTCTATTTAAAAATCTTTGCCACAGACAAAGACAAAAAAAAAATTCCAAGACAAAATCAATATGAATTTCAAAGATAAATTTAATATCTCTAATATGCTTTAAAGAAATTCAATCCCAGAAGACGAGCCCCCAATTTCTGTCACGACTCTATGGTCTAAGAAAAATGTAACAGAAAGAAAGTGAAACCAACAAATCAAGTAAAAATCAACAAGCAATTTATTACTAGATAATTAAAATGAAAAATCAAAAAGTCACTTACAGTAATGTGTTTTGAAATCCTAATAATCCAATAAGAATGATTGTTCTAATCACAAGTCCTAAATATAGAATGTTCCAAATTCACGGCTGTGTCCTTGAATGTTATGATGTGTTAATGGTCTCCAAAGTCCTGATGTACTAGAAATCTTGATG
The DNA here is from genome assembly GCA_029931535.1 of Margaritifera margaritifera. NCBI lineage: Eukaryota > Metazoa > Mollusca > Bivalvia > Unionida > Margaritiferidae > Margaritifera > Margaritifera margaritifera. The sequence continues at coordinate 26,501 of JAQPZY010000647.1, forward strand.
TGCTGATGTCAAAATGAAGTATTCCAAAATCTCTGAATAAGTTCACATAAATTCCAAAATCATCAATTAAAAATCCAAAATCCAAAAGTTTATGAGCACTGTTATAATCCAATGAATATTTAAAATAATTCCTCTCTTAGAATTTGGAATGAATTTTCACAGCTGTAATAGCTCTTTACAAGACTGATCGTAATGTCAAAATTGAATAAATGTCCACCAAACATGGCATATATAAAGATTGGTCACATGACAGAATGTTCTAGAATATAAGTCATCTTAATGGAATTTTTACTTGTAAACAACAATCAACCTTGACCTTCAAATTGAGAAAACATATTGATCAAAACAACCTAATTCAAGGACACTAGTTAAACATGTTTTTCCTGATAACATTAAGATTTAAGCAAATATTAAAGTGAAGAAACATTTATAATTTCCTAAAATATTTATAATATTATATAAACATCATACATAACAGGATACTGTTTCCAAAATATGTATGTTTTTACATTTTACGTCTATGTATATTGTGTACATAGTAGACTTTTAATCATAAATTGTAAACCTATGTCTTTTCATGTATTTGTGGTTGCTTTACATGATAATATTTCACCTGTCCTGTTTATGTATCACTTTAAAAACAACAGCAAAAGGGTTATATGAATAAAACATATATTGAAACAAAAAACTATTATGTATATATAAGTACATAGTTTAGTCCTTATTCAGTGTCTACTCGGCGCTTCTTGGCTTGTCTCTTGTATTCATTAAATGGAGCATATCTTGTCACTGTCCAGCAATAGTCTGCAAGCATTGATGGCCTCCATTTGACCTGATAGCGTTTCTCTGTTGTTGCAATGTCATGGTGAAATCGCTCGCCGTGCTCGTCGTTCACTGCTCGGCATGTCGGTGGAAACAAAACTTGATGAGAGTGCAAAAAAATGTATCTTTAGTGACATGTTGCAACCAAGGCTTTTGTATGCCTTGAGGAGGTTTTCCACCAACTCCCTGTAGTTTTTTGCCTTGTTTTCCATCGCAAATTTGTTGGCACTAACTGGAAGGCTTTCCATGCCGTATTTTCCTTGCCACGCAGTGCAAGGTGAAATGCATCATCTCGAAGAAGTTCACAAATCTGAGGACAAACAAAGACACCTTCCTTTATCTTCGCTTCACGTAACCTTGGAAATTTTCCACGGAGGTACTTGAAAGCTGCTTGTGTTTTATCCATGACCTTGACAAAGTTCTTCATCAGATCCAGCTTGATGTGCAAAGTCGGTAACACAATCTTCCTCGATTCAACAAGTGGTGGATGCTGAACACTTTTCAACCCAGGCTTCAATGACTGTCGGAGTGGCCAATCTCTCTTGATGCAGTGGGAATCTCTCGCACGACCATCCCATTCGCACAGAAAACAGCAGTACTTTGTGTATCCAGTCTGCAGACCAAGTAAGAGAGCAAGAACCTTGAAATCGCCACAAAGCTGCCACTGATGTTGGTCATAGTTTATGCACCTCAAAAGTTGCATCTTGTTGTCATAGGCTTCCTTCATATGGACTGCATGACCAACTGGAATTGATGGGAAAACACTGCCATTATGCAGCAAAACAGCTTTAAGACTCGTCTGCGATGAATCAATGAACAGTCTCCACTCATCTGGATCATGAACGATATTGAGGGCTGCCATCAGACCATCGATGTTGTTGCAGGCTACAAGATCACCTTCCATGAAGAAGAATGGGACAAGATCCTTTTGACGGTCACGGAACATGGAAACCCTAACATCACCTGCCAGGAGATTCCACTGCTGTAGTCTGGAGCCCAACAGCTCTGCCTTACTCTTGGGTAGTTCCCAATCCCTGACAAGGTCATTCAGTTCACCTTGTGTTATGAGGTGTGGTTCAGAGATGAGGATGGGAGAAAATATGGGTCATGTGACATTGATGGTTCAGGAGTAGAAGTTTCATCCTTTTCCTCTTCCTCGTCTGACTCAAGTGAGAATGATTCTGGTGCATCAGGAACCTGCAGTCCTTCTCTGTGGGGTACTGGGCGTATAGCTGACGGAATTTTTGGATAATGCACAGTCCACTTTTTCTTCTTTGACACAACTTTCCCAACTGGAGGCACCATGCAGAAGTAACAATTTCTGATATGATCTGTTGGCTCTCTCCAAATCATTGGCAATGCAAAAGGCATAGATTTCCTTTTCCTGTTCAACCACTGGCGAAGATTTGTTTCACAAGTGTTGTAGCATATGTGTGGGGCCCACATCTTGTCCTGATCTCCAATTTTGCAGCCAAACTAAAGGTGATAGGCTTTCTTAATCATAGTGGTTATACTGCGCTTTTGTGATGCAAAAGTCACTTCACCACAAACATAGCAGAAGTTATCTGCATTGTTCTCACATGTACGAGGCATCTCTTCTCACTTTTGCTAAACAGAAATGTGTCCCTTTGCAAAATCAAACACTGACAAATAAGAGAGCACGACACTGTATGATTAGTAGAGCTGATATAGGGCAATTTCTTCAGCAGAGTGATGCAAGCTTAGTTATGATTACATCATCCATGACTTATTGGAATAACATGATGCAATTCATATCATTTATGACGCAATACCAGCTTCAGATTGCATCATTCATTGTTTTGCCTAAAAAGCAAGTAATGTCTAAACCCAGTCATAGATTTATTCATAGATCCAGTCAAAGATGTATTTTAGTCATTTCTGGTTTAAATTGAGATACCTTCTCTTTATAACTCGCTTATCGTCCGCTATTCTCAAGTCAAGGGTCGTATATACTGACCCAGTATCATATCTTTAAAACTAGAGCTAGTCAACAATTGTAAGTATCATTTTCGTTCTCAGTGACCCAGAATTAGTAAAGTTTGACAACATTTATTGTGGAAGCATTTTGTCTGCAGACCAGTGTAACCTGTCAAAATTGTAACATGCAATTGTATGGATCTTCGGTTCTCCTCTAAATTTTCAATACATTGTAAGACAAATAATTACTCTATAATTGTGTGTATAACTGTTTATCTCTATGTTGTGATTTCACTGATTCAGTTTTCATTAGAGACTGTATCTTTCTGATCGAGTTATACATATGAGATTGTTATGATACTGCATATTATTTATGATGTTATGTCATCCACGTAATTTATTATAAATACATAGACGTCAGCCGTTTCTTTCAAAATTGTTTGTGCCTAAAGAAGCATACAGTAAATACAAAACTAGTCCTACAAATTTAACGCCTTTTCTGTTGTTTTTATTTCAGTTCTGAATTTTTATCAATAACATAATATCAGCAAAAGTGATCGGCCGGACGAAATGACGTCTTTAAAATTCCAAGATCTAAAACGTTTAGAAAAACAAATGAAAAGCAGTCTTCACGGTAGGTTTCTGAATAACTGTATTGAAGAAGGAATTATTCTGTTACGTCTTCGATCAAAACTTAAAATTTTAGTCAGACACGGCAGTGAAGGGCTCCAAAAATCAATTCACATCGTTTTGGGTAAAGTTTGACTTAATATATGCAATAGACTTGGAGAAGAGCAAACAAAAAGACCCCATGCATTGGAAAGCATATGGAGAGTGCTTGAAATGAAATGAAGAAGAAACATGACGGACAGAATCTACGAAAACTAATCGACTTCTGGGGCAAAACAAAAAACTTGACAAATTACGAGATGGTAAAGAACAAGGTCGACGAGACAATAAAATTGGAGAACACTATGCATAAACAATAGCAAACACAGTAGCATTCAAACAGGACGACCAATTATGTCAGGTTGTAATTCATATAAGGAGATTTATAGATAGTGTTTTACAGCCATTAATGAAATCTCTTCCTTCATTCGTTGAAGATACTACTAATTGCATTGAAAAGTTGAAGTCTATTCCCCAACTATCTCATAATTCCCTCCTTTTATCTTCGAGTGATGTGGTACAAGCCACCCAGCCGGAGCAATCACATTTGGACGTAGATCGCCGAACTGAATAAACCAGAATTAAGGACCTTCAAGGTTAAGGACCAGGTCTTTTGTCGACTAGAACAAGGGAACTTCAAGGCCCGTTAAGTAGCACGGAGAGCCGTTGATTAGTACCTTGCAAGAATACAAATTGTTACTGAAGATTTCTCTCCTCTCATTTCTTCGTCTCAATTTGTTTCCCGGTCGATCTTGAAGGAGCGGCGACTCAGACAACGACCCTGATACGACCCAGGATACAACCCGGTTGTCGACTCGCAGTACGACACATTCGACGACAGGAGCGATACGTTTAGAGCCAGTAATATGACAAATCCCGCCGGGGGCAGAGATCTGTCACATTCTAGAGTACCAGAACTCTGACAGGTACAGCTGGGATTCACTAAAACATAAATACCTATCCCAAAGAACCCGAGAAAACAGAATATTAGGCACATAAACTATTTCAAGTGTATACGCTTGAAAAGCGTGAAACAAATTTCTGACTGGGCCCTTTTTCGTTCGCTACACATATCAGTTCATGTGATAAAACTTATTTTCTCAGAATGTTTCCCTATCAATTGAGGAAATTGCAGTTGGAACCCAGATACACACTGATAGCCTTCGAAGATAAAATATTCTGATTGGGTAAGATACTTCTTAGATCTTTAAAATAAGACACTGGGTTTAAGAAAGTATTAGAAATTAAAAGTAATTTAGATAAAAAAGGAACTAAAATGATGTTCTCTTTTGCACCGCATAACTATATTCTAGGTTCTTTTAATATGATCATCCACAATTACATTAGGTCTACTGATATTTAAGTGTTATCTTGAAGTATATCTCTCCTACTAATAGATAATTAGCAGATAAATGTACAATAGAAATTAGTATGATTCTGCCTCTAAAAAGGGAACTACAATTGGCTTTTGATGGGAATAGGTGGAATGCTTTATTACACATACGATATCCATTGTGAGCGGCGATGGTGATCTGCATACGTATGAATTCGCAAGAAATGTGACTAATGTCACACGATCAATTAAAATTAGCTAATTATACCAGTATAGGAATCTTTGATATTCTTGCCGTGAAATAAAGCATGCTATCTTATTAGGTCAAGAAACAAGTTAACTATAACACAACATGATATGATTTGTTGCAAAACAACGTTATAATTACGATCCTAATAAACGCATCGTGATTCAGATTTGATATTTCCATACTGTAGATTCTCAAATTTAAATCAATCAATGCACACAATAATATTAGTTTTCTTGTATTACCTTGCTACAATTTACCACTGTACAATGACAAAAGAACCACACAGAAGCTAATTGTTGTATTTCCTCTATCATGAATGTCAAAATGAATTATCTGCAGGATGAAATCAATACATCAGCAAATATACGCCACATAGGTGAGACATACAATCCTGGCATATTACTGAACAAACCTTAGACATATATAATAGTATTATCCCAAAGTTTATATTGAAACCATCAGTTTATGTTGAAGATACACTAAATGTGACTTTCAGAAACGTTATTACAGGACTTGAGCATGAAAAATTATTCTTAAAGGCACCTCTTCCATCACAGTCAGAGACGTGATACCTAACTTACGCCATAAACACAGAACACAAACACTGTTTACAAGTTCATTGCCTGACTGCAAAATATAGCCTGATTTATTCTAATATATATATAATATATATATATATATATATATATATATATATATATATATATATATATATATAATATATATATATATATATATATATATATATATATATATATATATATATATATTCTGATATATATATATATATATATCTGTGTGTGTGTGTGTTAGGTTACAGTTACTGCCAAGACTTTGGCAATAGTATTCCTAACATGTTAAGTTGCATATGCGGTTGCCCTGGAAACATCTCGAGAAAAGCACATCAGTCAGAACGTTGGCAACTCCAACATCACTTTTTAAAGTCAACATACACCCAGTTCTAGCACCTTAGCATATTCAATTTATTGTACTATATGTAGGGTATCTCGAAATTTCGATACCAGTTTTCACGTTGACATCTTCTCTACCGTCCCAAACAATCCTTTCAATGCGTTAGCTTGTCAGATTCGAAACAGTTGATATATCGAACCAGAATTATGTATGAAGTGAGGTGAGTATAGGCACATTTAAGCAGACGTGATTTGTTTTGGCCACCATTGCTTTCATTAAATTGGATAAAAAGAAAAAAACGTCGTAACTGAAACTTTTAAAATCAAAATTCTTAGATCGCAAACAACATAAAAATGCCATTTATACCCATGCAAGGATGTATACTTTTAAATTCAAAGTCTCCTGTGCGCCTCAAAATGACGTGATCATTACATTACTTGTTACCTATATATATCGTAGAGCTATGGAGTCTAAGAGATATTGAACGAAAGGTGACGTGGTTGCAAATATTATTAAATAAAAGAAATTCCTTTTATAGTTTTAACAATAGCAATATCAGTCCCTTGAAAAAAATGATAAAGTCAAGGACAAATAGACGACACCTTGGGAAAATCTTATCTATTTACGACGTGCCATAACTCGGCCGCACATGTCCTCTGTTATTAAAAACCGATGTGGGAATAATAAATGGATCTGAAAACTTCATTCACCAACCTACTTTCGTGTGTTCGATAAGCGGAGTAAATGATGTCCGACCGGTGCAAGTTTGATCAATTGTTAATACTCTTTGAGTTAATTCATATGCAAGTCTTACTATCATCTAACTGAAAACACTAACATTTTAGAGGAACTAAACACCTGTCTCAAAACTATTACATTATACAACTAGCTAGTGAGAACTCTCTGTTTAACCGTTAGTATATATTTCCAACGAGTTAAAACATACTTGAGCTTCTTAAACGTAAGAAATATCTAAGAAGAAGGTTGTAGACTTTTTGCACCAAGAAACTCCTATAAACAATTCTCTGTTTGGACAGAGATTATATCTCGATTGCGTTAGATATTACAATTAACTCGTTTAAGAACAATTAAATTGTGAACTATCGTCTACCCCATTAGCAATTAGTAACGCGTTACAAATAACCCATAACGTGTTAGAAGTGTGGTTTAATTCGGACGTTGCAGAATCTAACGTCTCTGCTTCAACCTCGTTAGTTTGTTCATATGTGTGCCAATTCTCTCTATATAAGATATCTACATATTCGTAGATATGTAACGTTTTCATTTTCCATAATTCTAATTATAATTCTGCTCAGCTGATAAAATTAAAGATTTCATCAACTGAAATGCGCACATTATTTTTACTTACTAAGAAGTACTGTAACATGGGACAAGTATTAGTATAATTTGCAACTGAACACACACGTATATACAATTTTAAATCTCAAGTAATGAATTTAAAATATTTAAAACTTTAACCATTTTATCAAAGCACATTTTGTTAAAAATAAGTTACACTTTTACCTATATGTACATACACCGGTGGGTAATCTTGTCGACGTTGAAAGAGCTAAGGACACAATGACACTCTTTCCCCTTTCATTTTAAGTAAACCCTGATAAGATTGGTAACTGGTATCCTCATTTGCAGGAATAGAGTCATCCATCCCATCAAACCACTTACAATAAATGAATTAGTAAATAAATATTCATTATTATTGTTGGCAAATCTCTCAAAACCTAATCCGACAAATGTTCTAAACCTATAAATTAGTCCACACTCACCGAAGGAATGTCGTTTATTTTTCAAACATATTATGTTCATTGGGTTACAAACAAAGAATTCTTAGAACAAATAAATTATATGAAAAGTATGATAAATATGTATACTACAATGGGTTTAGAGCAAAGATGTGCTTGAACAAATATAGGCCTTTAGTTGTAATCAAGGCGTATTTACCGCCATACTCTGAGCACTGACTGAAACACTATCCATTTTGAATTTGAAAATTTCCAGGCTTTTAGAATCCTGTCGAAATTATTATCAAGAATCGTAATCGTTGGCACATAAATCGGTTGCTGACCACGACTAACTTATATAACTTATAATTGACTGTTCAATATGAAAATATGCATTGAAAGTTGTCACTATTTTGTACCTTATTTAATATCATAATATCCCCTAATAATGTTGCAAACTCAGCTTCCATTAAAACTAGTTGATCTGTAATCCTCCATCTAGTTCTTAAACTAATGCACACGTACTAGCAAAGCAAATTGTGCTATGGAAAGAGTAAAGCACGGAAAAACTTCGATCAAGTTTATGTTAAACTTAGCCAAGTGATCAATCATGAAATGTTTAGTACATCTGAACACAAATGTGTCACTTACACAACCTCCAGGCAGATGAATATACATGATAAGAAAAATACGTTTTGCTGGTCAGATGAACTATCTTTCAGTGAGTCTCAGAGATTGTAGCCTATGAATACAATCAGATAAAGACACAAGACCCAGGCTTATATTCGCGCAAGAGAGTTATAATCATTTGCTAGTAGTGCTCAAATTGCATTTGATATAAAGGGATCACTTTGGAACATTGCGTAATGAATGTGCATTGAGAGTAACGAATATTAAAATTGAAGTTGTTTTGTCAGATGAGACTATAAATTCTGACACAAATGTACTGTAAAAACGATCGAATAATTTTGCTACACATCTTAACCATTTAAATATGTTAAGCACTACTGATGCTGATGGTCTTGAAATACTGGACGTTAGAGGTATAGTAACATTTTACCAGAATTTAAATGCAAAATATAGGTATAAGAAGGGATGTAACTATCGAATGCAAGTTATATTTGAGGAAGCTAAGAGGATATTGCTTGAATAATTAACTGTACCAAACTGTTGTTTTTTTTCTACGAGATGCCCAGTAATAAGACTTGAATGTTTTAATTCCTAATGGTTTAGTGTAAGGTTTGGCCGTCATTTGTCCTCAATTTTATATAATTTATATATAACTTAATAAATGTCTGCCATAAATGTATCAGCGTTCATGTTGATGAATACATTATTGAAATTTACACGTCGATGATGTAGTTTTCATTGCAGGATATGAGAGATGTTTGTAATTATTGATTGATACTTTCACAATCTGGTATAATCGAAACACAATGACAGCGAATAGTGATAAAATAAACATTATTTATTTAGGACCTAATTATTTAGCTGTTTACGCTTTAGTTTTAGGACCTGCTACTGTATAATATGCATAATTATTCTAATATCGATGGTGTTCAACAAAAAGAATTTTAGGATTTTCTAAAAGTATTGATATCATCTTTTTATATTTTAAACTAAGATGCTACAAAAGACACTAGAGACGTGAATAATTTATAATGTTTTTTAACCATAGCTGCTGTATTTTCATATTTATTTTTGTATAAACGTTTATGAATTTATGTTTAAGATTTCTATGCTTAACAGTGACTATGTTTATCGAAATATTAAATACTATGTTGATAGAAATGTTAAATGCATACACTGATGGTATTTATGCCATCTATGTCCCAATACAAAGGCTATGGGCTAAATATGTGTATACGGTCAATAGTAAGTATATATGAGAACTAGAGATAAGGTCATACCTTCATAGATTCAGTAAATGTGCATAATTAGATATTAACATATAAAGCAAAATTGTTTCTTTTTTCAGAAATGTTTTGTGTACGTGCCTTCAAATAAAATAAGTCACTCATTTTTGAAGATGTGTATTTATTTTCTTAGCATCACAGACGTAATTGTATCCTGTAATGAAGTACCAAAAGCAACAAATTAAACAGAACATACAATTCATGATACATTATACAATTCTAACTAAAAAAAATTAAAGTACTCAACCCAAACAAAAAAACTATTAGTACTATAATGACACAAACATTGGAGAAGGTCAGGTACTAACATCAGCTCAGTATTTTCAGCTACGTAAACCTTTTGTCAGGAGAACGAAGAACAGTTGCAAAAACATAAATGCGAAAGATAGAGGTTACATGTATGAGAGATAGAGAATGAGTCCAAGAAAACACTTTCCCCAGAAATCTTTTTTACAAAAATGAAAATATCAAATACAAAATCTAGGACAATGGTAATTAGGTCTCTTTTCGAAATAGGTAATATTCCCACTATAAGTGGCTTGTGTTTAACCAGGCGAGCATTCAGTTTCTTACATATTATAATAATAAGCATACAAGGTACAAATAATCCGGCGGAGGAGGTCATTCCATGGTAGTCTTCAGTCTAAAGGAAAGAGGAAATAAATGAACTTATATCATTGTAAAGAAAAGACGGATTTGACACATAAGGGGATTCTTTTTATTTAACAATGTGCATTCAATATTCATTTATTGAAACCTACTATATGTGTTGTTCGATATTTTCATGCACATATATTTTGCAAATAAAAAAGCAATATATATTTCAAAGTTCGAATATTAGTAAATTAATCAAATTCGAGCTGTATAACAATCCAAAGGTTATCTACATTCCTTCCTCTATCTGTCTGTATTTATGTCTGTGTCCGTCAGTCCATCCATCGATATATCCATCCATTCATCCAAGATAAAGAAAACATAATGGCGACCAGAGAGAGAGAGAGAGAGAGATAGAGAGAAATTAGAAAAAAGAACAATGAGAAATGTTAGTTTTGTTAAAGACTGAAACTTGATACAGTTTAATGTTCAGTTCCTAGATATCTTAAACTTGAAGAATACAACTACGTCATAAAATACTTAACTTACGTAACTTAGTAAGTTTTAGTGGCAGTCCCTAAAAGTCCTTAATTCAAAGAACCAGTTTTCACACACCTTTGACTTCAAACTTACTCAAACACAGTGGTCAAATTGTATGATCAATCGAATCTAAATATTACTCAGATAGAGTGGCGCGTGCTTAGCATCTTACAATCTTAGAACGTAGACACTTTGCAAAGCCAACTCTATAAATATGATAATTGCAAACTTACCTCGTTTTAGTTGCAAGTTCGTCGTATTCTTAAGATTGGATCTTCTTATTTTATACTGAAATTATGTTAAAAGCTTCATAATAAAAAAGCATATATAAGTTACCATAGAGGGTTCCTTCTCAGCTTAACAATGCAGCCGACTTCAACGTACTGATCGATATATTTGAAAGTAAAATGTGATTTCAACATGTGCATAATATAATATAATATAATATAATCGAATCCGCGCCCTTCTGGTGGCGTATGTGATGCTAACCACTGATACCGAATCCAATTATAACGTGTTATTTTCCAATGCTTGAGTTCATGTTACATAGATAAGTACCGATTATGTAGAAAATAAAGCTATTCCTATCTGAACTTACTGGTCATCTTTTTTTACTGTGTCTCCTTTGGCCTTTATACATCTCTTCCGCAAACACCTTACCCCAAGGATAATTGTTATAACTTCAAGAACCGCTGCAGCAGTGAAGCCACATATGACGGCATAATCCTTAGTTTGAAGGGAGAAGGGTTGTGGTAGTTTAGCTCCTTTATACTGGCAACGATCGCCATAAAAGTAATAGTCTTCCGTAACTTCGCAGCTGAAAAAGATTTGTTTGAGTTATTATAATCAAGCTAGATCTGAATGGAACTGTTTTGATTTATCTTTCTTACAAGAAAACTCCACAAAAAGATTTACGTTTACGACTTCTTACAATTTATTAATTCTACATCATGCAGTATGATTTTGTTTAATTATGATGACGATGCAGATACATTTGTTATTCCTGGTGATAACGTCAACAGTTGTCATTATACTCATATTGTAACAAACCTAAGGTAAAGACTATTTTTATTTACGTCTCGGTTTATAGCGTTGTTAGATTTTAATGATTATTTGTTTCGTCATGGGGAGTCGGTGTTGGGAAAATATTTCTCAAACCGAGTAATTAGCATATTACTCGCAGCAGACGTCGTAATGTACAGTATTTACGAGACTTTATCGTAGTATGGATTAGTTTTGTAAAATAGACATACGCAATTCTCTAAATATTATCAAGTATAAATGTCTGGTCATTTCAGATAGGGCTAATTCTGTGTATTAGGTGTTTGAGTCATGATTTTTGTAGTGTGTGACGTAAAAAAACGATCTACGGCTTAGAAAAGCGTACTGATAAATCATACAAATATGAAGCAAGAAAAAACGATGTAGGTTTGAAATTAGTGCTTCGTGAATGTGGTCGTTAGTTGATGAGAAGAAATGTATGTGTGGTATTAACACATTGAAGAACCCATCAGTTGACAATGTCTGTTGTCTTGAGCTCCATGGAACTTAGGGAAACACCAACCTCATGTCAACCTCACGCAGGTGTTGTTTGATTCGCTTTGTAGTAATGTTCTCCAAGACCCCTTCAGTGTACAATGCACACACACACACACACACACATATATATATATACATATATATATATATACATATATATATATATATATATATATATATATATATATATATATATATATATATATATAAGTATTCACTTAGGATAAAAACCTACCGACGATGATGGTGACGATAAATACGTCAACAATATTAATCACCATTTTTGTATTGCAGTTGTCAACAAACTTATATTAATGTCAAATTGATTAAATTTTAAATAAATCAATCTTTAAAAGATTCCTGATATGAAATACGAGCGTGTTATCAGTGTGATTTTCATTTATTGATTGTCTGTGTTAGATACAGACATGTAGTAAATGATTTCCGTAGAAGAAAACATACCGACACCCTGATCCATTTCCATTGTAATCTACGAAGCACACCCCATTATTTGAGCAGTACTTTGTTGTGGAAGCACATCTTTCTCGACACACTGGTTCACCAGCACTGCTTGACTTGCATTCGTATCCAAGAGGACGTGCGTTTTGGAACAATTCGCAGACTTCACAATTTTGTATTGTATTCATGACTGAAATATCAAAATCCATCTTAAGCACTTTTGTAAAGAAATGATACTTTTCTTACGCCATTTGCGAATTATCTAGCTGACAAATCAGTCACTGATACGGAAAATCAGAGTAACACCACACTCTTTAGCAAGATTGAACATTTAACGAAACCCTGGTATTCCGCTAATAATAAATTCAGTAAGTTCATATTTATAATCTAAGTAAAATTCCATGGATCGCAATGTCACATCCCCATGCTTTTATCACATATCACATGCACTCCTGTCAGATTCCATCATTTCCCTGTGGACCGTGGCCCAACACTAATGACCTCAGATTCGTTACATATATCATAATGTTACTACATTTCTTATGTTTGGTCAAAAATAATAAAAACTAAAATTGCAAATGCAATTGCAATAGTTGTGTATTTGACCTAAGACCACCTCGCAGTGATTCCACAGAAGTTGGTCAAAAGCTGTACCCTCTTGCCAGTGGTTATTTATGGGAAACCTATGTATCAAATTTGGTGAATTTCTACACAGCGGTTTAAGAGAAGATGGAGAGTTACGGACAGCAAGACAGATGAAACAGATGGAGGGTATCTGCGATGAGAGTCTTTGCTAGCAAAGTAACGACCTTGTAAGTGGGTGATACCTTTTTGTGTCCTTCTCAATACATGAAACAAATATTATAAAACTATTTGTTTTGGACACTATAAAATCGGCAGATGTACGAGAAATTAGTCAAAATGATGCCAAATCGTATCTAATCTGCCCAGGTTTAACTGGTTAAGGGTGTGCATTTTGGGAAAATTAAATGGTCTAAGACATTGAATGTTTACAATATGTTTAGAAATCAGTACTTGAAAAAAAAAAGTTTTTGTAGAGTGTGTAATTAGTTAAGTAGGAATAATGATCAATTCGAGTTTGTAACTACAAAAGATTACCTGAACAATTTAGTCAGAATCAATGTGAACCTTACGGGCTTTGTCTCAGAGATGAAATTGTTTTCTAACGATGAAACGTTTACCTTGCAACAATAAATAACGCCCTCAGTGAAGTTCACAAATGTTGTGTGTACTCCTGTCTTTAGACGTGCGTGTTTGAGCGAGAGAGAGAGAGAGAGAGAGAGAGAGAGAGAGAGATCATGCATTAGCTTAATGCAAGTCATGCTAATATACCATTGTTTACAAATTCCATCATGGTACGGTTCAAATACGTGGAATTGACGAAGGCACCAAGTATTGTTATACTTTCTAGGGCGATCCAGATGTTTTATTCAATAAACTTCAACGAAATGCTGATATCTGTACCGTCCAATACTATCTGGTAAATTGCAATTACGCTACCCTCTCTGCAAATGTAATTACATATTTTACCAACAAATCGAATTTAATTATTAAAGGAATGCGAAGCAAACTGAGCCATATGTTAACTCGAAAACATATAGGAATCCTAAGCAATTTGCTAAAACTAATTTGAGATAGAAAATTTAAAAAAAAAAGTATTTGTCCTTTTGGAATGTTCTTCGAGTCGTAAATTGAACACACCTGATTATAATTAATAATATGTAGCCTAACATCATTCACTTAGGTTACTTGACGTAAACATAATGTATAGTATATATCATTATTGATAAAGTCAATGTAACTTCAACAGTAAAATATTGTGAACACTAAATTGTCTCAAGTACTGTTTTGTTGTTACGGTGATATTTTTTTCTTGCTTTTATAGCATAATATTTGAAATAATGTATCTTTTGGATGAGATTTTCTAGTATAAAATACATATAAATAGAAGACGACCAGGTAAAACTGTTAAATCATTGTGGTATATATGTACTTAATTTGCGAATGACAATAGTTACACGATGTTTCCTTAAATTACGAATGATTAGTCGTGTAACTTACTCAAAACGAAGAATTTTAATGGATCTAAATCCTGATGTAATCTTATATACTTCGGTCAGCTGAAAGGAAAATTATGTTTATATTTATTTTCAAGCTTCCAATACAGTAATGAACGTCACGTGTTTTTCTAACTTCAGAAGTATCCGTTGATGGTCTAAATTAATAGTTTGTGCCAAAGCAATTGCCGTAATTGTAAATGTGGAAAGATTTCTTTGTCAGCGAAAATTTACTTTGGAGATTATTGCTCTATGTACATGAACTTGTTAAGGCACGAATATATGTAGTATTTTGTTCGGAACTGGCAAGATACTGGGACCTGTGCTATGCAGAAGTACATTAGAAATGAATAAAAAAGCTGTTAAACTAGTTTTGCTTTTAGTCTCGTTCACGTCTGTTCTTTACTTTTGACATGGTTGTCGATTTTGCGGATGTATTCACTCGTACCGTAAATATACACTCAAGAAGAGATTCCAGAAAATGTACCTTTGTTTCAAATTCTTGTGATAGATGTTTGTACTCTTCGCTTGATTTGTCCGCGAGTGCTACGTTGAAACTGAGATTCATGGAAATCGAAAACTCAAGTTCAATGTCTCTAGATACTGACAATAAGAAAAGAAAAGATAACGTGAAAATGAAAATCTAAAATAACTGCATTTGCTTACAAAATTAAAATTATATTAACAACAATATTAAAATAAAATATTTAATAAACGCGACACATTCTATGTCATGGCATATATGTATAAATTTCAATATATTTAAATAGTTTGAGACGAACTTTTTTGAGTAATGTTGAAAATAGACAATAAGGGCAATGGGGAAATATACACAACCAAACTATTTATTTATTCTGAGAAATTACATTAAAGAGCTTCTATAATTTAGGGAGAATAACAGGCCTCTTTTGTACAAATAAATTACCATATATTTCCTTCATTATTCGAGACTTCTTAAAAGTTTTGTATAGAGGAACAGTTTTTCTTTATGCTCCATTGAAATTTGAAAATATTAAATCGATAAGTTGCATACATGATTCTTCAATGGATACTTTGAAGATATATATATATATATATATATATATATATATATATATATATATATATATATATATATATACTTTCCTTTCTATGTATAACGGGCATGTAATCTGTAACCTTATACAGCGGTCAATTGAGATTTGCCTGCCTGGATTTCACCAGGCGTACTCTCTGAAAGTTGCATTAGGACAAGATTTTTTCTTTTGCTTGTTTTTAACTCAACACCATATAAATGTTGAAACAAGCAGATGCTAGTATTTAATCATTTAAAAGTCATATTTTAAACACCCAATGCACTTATGTATATATGTACCTATGTATGTAACTAGGTAAGTTTGTAAGGAAATTGGTAGATAGATAAGTGGTTAAACATACAATGCTCAAACTTAAATGTGTCGGGGAACAAAAGAAAAGTACCAGAGAGAAAGAGAGAGAGAGAGAGAGCATAAACAAGAAGTATAATTTTGGTCATGAAACACACGAAACCAAATTAAAGTGTTTGTTGAAAGAACATCTATTTTCAAAGATGACGACACTATCACACCGAAAGAATGTACTTTATATTATTTTGACTCATCAGTCTTAGTTGCACAGTATCGATGTAATATATTTATCAGATCCGGGCGGATTATTTGTCTAGTAGTAATTGTTTAAGTTTGTAGATATTATAATATCTCCCGAGCATTCTTGTTTTGGCTTGATTGATACACTTTACGTTTCTTGTCACTTGTCTGTCTACTCTCAGCTTATACAGTTACACATCAGATGTTATATTCCATAAATTTACACAGAAAGATGAGCTAGATATTACCTGAATTAAATGAAAAAGTGATCTACACTGCAACATAATTACAAAGAACAGTGATGCTAAGTTACAAACCAAGGTTAATGTAAAAAGGACAACATAATATTAAAACAATAATTTCTAAACTGACATTGTTGATGCAAATAACTTCCTGTAGCATACTCCGTTTCTAATGACAGCATTGCTGTTGTATATTCTAAAACAAAGCTACTAACAGCGTAAACACTGATATTAAAGCAAGAGCCTGGCTCGTCCGATGTAATAAAGTTGTTCTCTGCCATGTTTACGTTTATATAAAAATTCCCAATCTAAGGTGGTATTTTGTCTCCTTTAGCGGATACAACACTAACGATATAAGATGTGGCATATCCTTTACCCTTCTTTATCAGGATCTAAATACTACGAATGCTTGTCGGGTGTATAGCAGCAGACGGCTTTGAAGGCTCTGATGATAATAGTAAAAGTTTCAAAATTAAGTGTTATCCCATATAACAGTAATATACAATCATAGCATCTGTACTGTGATTAAGTTCTGGTTGTATTTAAAGTTTATTTCATTGTTACGCACACTCAGTTGGCCTACATCCCATAAAACTGAATGTTATATTCATAGAAAGATTTGTAATATAGTGATTCTGAATGATAGAATAGTTATGTAATTATATCCAATACTCTAAATTGCATAGGTTATCTTCAACTGGGCAAAGCCACAAGGAAAATACATATTATATCCCTTGGAATGGGATTTTCTATTATTGGTGACAACTTTACGTATGGTTTAGTTGTCACATAAAATGAATAATTGTAATATTGCTAAAATGAAACAGTCTGATAATTTAGTTGTATTCCATCCCAAAATAACTTTAAAAAAAAAAAAAAGAATCGTCATATAACATATTAAATAAATTAGTCGAATGTTACGACGATAGACATCACACAATTACTGCATGATGTGCAATATTTTATTTTTGATTGGAGGATCCAGCACCTTTTTATTTTCATAGCAAGCCTTTGTTCATGTCTAGGAGGTCTTGATACTGTCAACAATATTGTATATATATATATATATATATATATATATATATATATATATATATATATATGGAGATAGATAGATAGATAGATAGATAGATAGATAGATAGATAGATAGATAGATAGATAGATACGGAATGTCATTATCGAAATCATACTATCCACCGAGTTATCAAGCTATCCGAGTGGGTTGATTTTGGACTTCATTATACCCCGACAATTCCATTTTTTTTTTCATCAAATACTTCAAAATGGCTGTATATGAAGAAATGTTTTCTTCACATTGACAACCATCTTCTGGATAGAAAGTCTAGGAAATATAACTACATCAACATTTACATGCAGTAATTCTTATTTGCAAAAGTCTTATTCAAAAGCAACTTCTGCAATGTCTATCATTTTTACATGCAAAGCATGTTATCTAGTGGACTGTAAGGTTCAAATCACTTAGATAAATAATATATAGTCTCATAATATAGCTGTTTAGAACATCTTTACTGGCTGTCGAACTTTGATTAAAATAACTTACATTCACGATATGGAAATTAAAGCAGGTCCCAGGTGGTAAACCTGTAACATTGCTTGTAGCAAACGTTTAATTCCAGGTAGAATTGCATTGCATCAATTTCATATATACTTGTATCTCCCCTTTCCAATTTGTGATTTTTATCTGAATGTTGTGTGTGGTTGTATAAATAACTAAAATTGAATTTCATGATCGGTAAAAATCATACATTCATTAGTTTTGTATTGCCTTTTGCATCATTAGCTTTGCTTTAGTTTGATATTGGCATGTTTTACGATTGTGATATACGTCTAAATCATTTTTCATGAAAAAACCTTCATTAGAAATAGATCAGTGTCAATTGACATATCAATTAAGAAATTTTACTCATTAGCATATCATGTTAATTCTTTTCAAAATTTGAATGTGTGCAACACTTTTTATAACAGATTCGCCGACATTGGACCGAAAAGGTGAATTTGCAACGATGTTATATAGTAAAATCTTGCAAGGTGTAAAGGTTCTCTCTTTAACGATTTTCGGGGTCAAGCAAGCAAACGATAAACAGACAATCAAACATTTTTTTTTTTAACACGAGGCTGGCAATCTGATTGGTAAGCGATCTACTGGATTATCCATAATGCGTAGTTTATTAATAGTTGTTGATAGATCAATCCAAACACATATCAAGTCCTTATTATGTGAACATATGCTTAACAATATAAGGATTTACTAATAATCGAAAGAGACAGATTGATGGATTGCTCCACAAAGATGTGTCTTACGAAAAACGTTTGGATAGTGCGACATTATCGTTTCCTTCGTCGGATCTAATACCATCAGGCACTGTTTGCTTTTTCTTTCCTCATATTGACTAAACGTTTGCCTATAGCTATGTGTAGCATCAGTAAAAGGCGACAGAAAGACTAAAATGAAATGCACCAATATTTGTTTCATGAGAACAATGTAGGAAATTTTTTGACATTTTAAGCACGTTATCATCGCAGTGTCCACCATACTACACATATTTCCCGCGAATCTGAGCGAAACAAAATGGAATTAAACGAAACAAATTAGTCAAGGACAGGCAACTAATGCAGGTACAGACGCGTTATTCCCAAGAATCACCAGCATAATGAAACTGCGTGATGCAGATGCTTGTAATATGATAATATTGGTATTCAAATATTGAGTATTGAAATTTAAGTCCATCTCAAAACTTATGTGCGATTGATAATTCAAACATTTTAGGGCATATAAATCGGATACTTTCAAATTATTCTTGTTATGACTAAAATGTATTTAATCATGTAGGCAAATATTACAATTGTGCCCAATGTAATATATATGTATATATATATATATATATATATATATATATATATATATAGAGAGAGAGAGAGAGAGAGAGAGAGAGAGAGATAGAAAGAGAGAGATATGTGTGAGTGTGTGACATCATGATATTAAATGACACCTTTCGCATATCTCGTGATTTTGATGATCATATTTATACATGAGCATGCAAGCCCACAATTCAAGGTTGTGTTTGCCTGTTTAAATACATATTTTTGTGGTGACCAGCTGACATTAGTAAATTAAAGGTCCAATGGAAAATGTTCCTTTATTGTTTTGCAACACACTTTTATCCGTGGATACAACTTGTATCGGTTCCTTGCCAATGAACAGATAAACATATGTATTTATTACATACTGAATTCAATTGAAAGGTATACGTTATATTGTGCCTATGTTTGTATCTGCAAGAAAGTAGGTCAAACTAAAAAAGATGTTCGCCAGTGCCAAGTACTCTTTGATGTAGCGCACTGAAGGTTGTAATTCTTACAACTTACGAAAATGCTCTGACGTAACTGTGTTGATGTCACGTGATGAGAGTAATATTCTGAATGTATAAGTATTCCTATAAGATTTTACCTTCAAACCCGCAAAAACCATTCGTTAATAAATTGATAGAGATTAGAAAAGCTACGACTGATCATCCAAAGGTATTGTATTACCAATTTCATAAATGCCACTGAAAGAATTTCCTGTAGCATACATTTTGATTTGGGGAAAGGGTAACTTTTGCTGGTTCGACTAATAGCTGCAATCTTGAATTTTACATGGATACGGCAAAAAATTAATATGGTTTCATACTCAATTCAGGGAAAAGGAGAGACAGATGTAGAGAGATTTATATATTGAAATTATGTTATGTATGATATATATTATTTAATTGTATATTGTAAATGAAAATTATTGGTTCTTGCCATGTTTATGGTTACGTTTGGTCCAGATTGTTTTGAAAGCCGAAATAATGTTAGACACTTTTCTGATTGGATAGCTTTACCCCAGCTCTTTCCGCAAAGTGAATACATAGTATGATACAGTCCGTCCATGCGTGCGACATACGTCTCTTACTGTGTAATATCATTGAGCTGTTCTACAATATCAGAGCTAAACATATGAAACTTACGAAACTTGGATTAGCGATAATTCTATTGATGTAGATGGCGCCAACATTTTGGAATTTTGTATCTCATCTCTGTTTGTGAGGCTAGAGGGGTATAGGTGATTTTACATACATTTCAAATAAATATACGGTTGTATGTCTCACCTATCTGACAACTCACTTGTGTGATTGGGGACCCAAGTGTCAACATATATTATAATGGAACCACTGGCTTATGCCCCGAGATCTTTGTCTACTCGAACTGATTTAGACCCTTCGTGATAACATAAAAACTATTGTGATCCTCACCATGTAACCATTTGTAAACTTACCGTGAATAACAATTGACAAATGTATGCATACAAATAATATTGATCCCAGGATCCACACTTGCTTCAGGGACTTTACCATA
Source organism: Margaritifera margaritifera (assembly GCA_029931535.1). NCBI lineage: Eukaryota > Metazoa > Mollusca > Bivalvia > Unionida > Margaritiferidae > Margaritifera > Margaritifera margaritifera. The sequence continues at coordinate 47,535 of JAQPZY010000647.1, forward strand.
ACTCATAACACTTTAGAGTAGTTCTATCCTTCCGGTTTTCTAATAGAAACACTTCACAAATGTAATGTATGCAAGGCGTCGTGAGTATTATTTGTGCCATATTACATTTTAACTAGGCCACAATATAACTCATATCCATGATGCATTCCAGAAAAGTACCCACAATAACTTGTAAAGATGGCTACGATTTGTACTGAAATTCTCGTTGCGTAGACCGTTATATCATAGTTCCAGAAAAGTGCCCACAATAACTTGTAAAGATGGCTACGATTTGTACTGAAATTCTCGTTACGTAGACCGTTATATCATAGTTCCAGAAAAGTACCCACAATAACTTGTAAAGATGGCTACGATTTGTACTGAAATTCACGTTACGTTGACCGTTATATCATAGTTCCAGAAAAGTACCCACAATAACTTGTAAAGATGGCTACGATTTGTACTGAAATTCTCGTTACGTAGACGGTTATATCATAGTTCCAGAAAAGTACCCACAATAACTTGTAAAGATGGCTACGATTTGTACTGAAATTCTCGTTACGTAGACCGTTATATCATAGTTCCAACTGCAAAATTGACCCTGAATTACCTGCTCATAAAAACGGAGCCCTCGTATTGTCAATTTTTTTTTATCATTTTAATTTTGTTGAAGCAAGTTGTATATGAACCTTTAAAACCTTTGAAAGTCTGTGTTTTATCTTATTTCTACACGTATACAGGCAAGAGTATTTCAAAAAGCAAACTAAAGCTAATTAATCAATCCTGATACCAAAGATCATCCTTACCATATTACGATCACTTACCAAATCCATTGTGTATTTTCCTGATACTTTCTATAGCATGCATTTCGTTGTAGAGCAAATTTGCTCTCAGCAGTTCCACTGATAGCGAAGAGTTGGAAATTGATGCAGGTTTCTGGTTTGGGCCAAGTAATACATGTATGCATTGTTGCATTCTGATCATGAATAAAGTTTCCAGTCTGTTTAAAGAGACGCCACTCATAGTTGGTGCGGCAATAATGTCATACACGGCAGCGTACCCTTCACCAGTTATTATATTGATCTGAATAACTTCAGTGGTAGTCACATAAGAGGATATATCAGGTTTGGATGGATATGACGAAAGAAATAAAATTTTGTCATATGAGATATTTATGACATATTATGACTAGGGGATGTTTCATATATTTTGACTGAGAGTTTTTGTGGTAGATACAAATACATCTTTAAGAGCCATGTTGCTTTTTTAATCTATTGTTTGAGGTAAAAAGATTAACAGAGGAACATCATTTATATGTGTATCAATGATTTCATACGATTCTGCATACCTTGTGCCCTTTGGTATGCCTATCTTGATCAAATCTTTGAGAATGGAAAAATAATATAAAAAACAATAATAAACTGAATTTTTCTTAGCAAGAACAATCTTTGGAGTGTAATTGCATTAGAGTATAATTGTTTGATAAGACGTAAGACGCTGTTCGACCACTAATTCATCCAACTCCCTAGAAACTCTTTTTCCAGATAAACCAGTCATAACAATCCGCATACCAAAATATATGGGAGACATCCTAGTCAGATCAAAATCAAATCCCCTCACAAACCAAAGTACGAAAGGATCCTCCGAACCGTGTGGGGATAAAAGATACAAGACGTTCCAAAACAGGATAAAAACTAATGACTTCTACAGCACAGTAACGGACAAAAACTCAGTATTCACAGCGATAACATCATATTGAATACACAAAATGAGATATACTTAATAACATGTTAACCTTGTTCAATCCATTATATGGGGGAGACCGAAAAACTAAACAGGATGAGGAACCTACATATATCTAAATGACAACCCAAAAATTTGCTGAACAGCTCACAATCACAACTGGAACATCGAAACTGGAAGAGCAAATAATATTTATTGGATTTGCCACCTCAAACTCTCAGACCAGCTAAATTCACAGGGTATAAATAGTTGAATTATCTCTTTGTATGTAAGTTTGTATGGTGGTTCAATCTTACAATCTATAAATTTATTTAGTTACACATTGTATGACCGAAGGTTTAAATTTAAGGTTCCAAAGTGACCTGTCTAAGCAGTAGTCCAATGAATAATAAAAAACGCTTTTGTTGCAACGCAACAAATCTTGTACTTTGTAACAAAGCCTTACTGAAGTTTGTTGGAAGCTTGATATAATAATAAACCCAGTATAATGACAGGCGAACCGTATGTACTCTTCACTCATTGTGGTTGTACTGCCAGGCGAAAGACATAAACATTTTCAGATATCAATTATTTTCTTTGCTAGTAAGGATTTGTTTTCTTGTATGTACGTTTTTGTGTATCGTAAGATCCGTCTTTGGTGCCATTCGTTAGTCTGCTCCTTGAATTTTTCCAGAGGCTTGAATGTTTCTGCTGCTTTATGAACAATGTTTGGATCGAATCCCATAATGTATTTGTTGCTTGTTGTCTTCTTGTTCATGCTCATATGTGTTTATATCATCTGACGACTGTTTTAAAGCATCATCAAACATTTCGCAACCATGCTTGTAGAATGAGGTCTAGTATACCATCGTTGCTTATATATGTAACTTTGTTCTGGGGTTTGATGAAATTTACTCCTTTGATTCCCATCTAGCTTTTGTCCCCTATGATGCGCAATACGTTTTTTCACCGGCGAATTTACCTGGTACATACATTCTAATTATCCCAGAAGATTAATTTGACTTTCAATACCATGCATGATTTTATTCACAATTTCTTTGTTATTTAGATACATGTGTGGGTTTTAAAAACGACCTCTTCTTACTGTATTGTGCGGTGGTTTTTCGGATATATTTTCTGCATTTGTTTTTATTCGTCGTGCTTTAGGTCTTTCAAACTCTTGTTGAAGTACTTCATAGTTTCCAAGGTTCCAAGTTGATCAGGAACTCCTTGTAAAACTCCTTTGGGAACTGTTTTATTTTCCTTTTTGGTGAATCTTAATGTTCTTAAGATCTGAATGGATATTGTATTCCATGCTCATTCATAATTGTGCACATTGTGTTCCTAGAGATACCTGTATTTGTACAAGATCTTCGTAGGTTTCTGTCATTTTCAAGATCAGGTAATACCTTTGGTACTCGAAACAATTTGAAATTGTGTTATGAAGTCACCATCACTTTTGGAGATGACATACACCTTTCCAATATATCTCTTTCACAACAGTTGCATATAGTATGTGGGACATTTCTATTTAATTGAACTGCAAATTTGATTCATTCAAGCATAATTTATTTTATGAGCATAGATGAGCAAACCTGTATATTTCATCAGCAAAGCTATGCTGATAGATATCCGTAAGGTAATGTATTTGCATTTTCAACTAATATAACATTTATCGTAAGTACATGACAGAACAACTTTGGTCATTTCTAGTGATTGGATAATCTAAGCAGTGTGGTGTTATTTTTTGTCGATTTGTTTTGTCATCATCACTTAATTTGAATGAACATAATTTCGTCCTAAAACCTAAAAATAATCGATCGGAATGTCTGAAAGTTCATTCCTGAATAATACCAACATTCTCTTGTTTACTTTATGGATTTCTGACTGTATTACTTCCCTCCTCATTAGTGTGGTATTTACATTTAAATACACCTTTAAAAACAACGAAATTCTCTTACACAGATACTACGTAGTGTTATACTGTTCTTTAGACAAAAATGTTACCTTAAAGGTACACACTATTACAATCAGCTAGAATCATTTAGTGACGGACAGTAACACTAAGTAGAAAAGGAAAACAGTATATCACTAAATTTATTTAATGCGCGTTAGTTTGTATTTCTTATTTATCTTTAGCAATTTGTTTTTCCTGGTTAGTAATCCCTAATAATTGTTCATGTTGCCCTCATACATCTAGGGATTTGTGGATTTTAACCACGCACGTGAAAAAGTATAAGCATCCAGAAAAAGATAGATGAGAATTGCAAACACTTTACCCTGCAATAACAGCAACACAAAGATAAAGAACAATTACAAGAGAGATTACAATAGTTTGAGATAAAACTGTTGGTGAGGAAAGTTTTGCTAAATCTGATAAGAAACTAAAAACGTAGGATACAACCAATTTGATTTTGAAAGAGGTCAAAGTTATGACTGAAATGAAAATCTTCTTTATAAAAATAGTTAACGATTTAGAAGAGAGTGCGTATAAACAAATTGCTTATGACGAGATATAAGAAACTAAGTTAAAAGAAGATGTTCATGAGTTTGGTCAATGAATAATATAACAATATTCTTCTGTGGTAGAGTCTTCACTTTACGACGAATAAACAGTAATATATATATATATATATATATATATATATATATATATATATATATATATATATGTTTGTGTGTACAGGCTTTGTATATTTTATTGATAACGTTTTCTGCTATATTTGTTCTGCAGTGTTTCAGGAAAAACTGAATAGATAGTACAAATAAGGTTCCATGGCCACCTACCCTCTTCCATCAACTTTATACCGGTTAGACCATTAAAATAAAACGTAAAATATAAAAACCCAGGGCTACCAATGCGGCTCTCTGCCATTTTCATGGTAAAGAATTTGCCATTAAAAAAGAAGGCCACTAATAAACTGGACCACCATACACATTTAAAAAAGTCCCTATGCATCTATGTTTCAAAACTTTGAGAAATTTTAAATATTACAGAACTTATTAATATACCAAAGTTTAGAAGTAGCATATTAATTCAGTAATATAAATACATATTTAATTTAACTTAATAGTCAAAACGAATATTAAACAATTGCATTATCTGTGGTACAGTCATAACTATATATTATTTATAACTTTTTCTGCTATATATATATATGTTCTGGAGTGTTTCGGAAAAGATGGGTAGATATAAAATACTGATCATGGTCCAATGGCCATGTTCTGTCAAATTTAAACCGTCCTAACCATATTGAAGAAAATAAATACATAGGTCACAGATGTGACCCTCGGCCATTTTCCACTAAGGTGTGACCCTGTACCAATTTTCATTTTTATTTTTCGAACCATAGGCCACCATTTTTTTTTAGAAAGACATGTAGCCCACCTGTCTCGGACATGTGAATATTCGTGATTTAAAAACAATCTAGTATATGGGTACGGATACAATAATTGTTCATTCTTTTAAGAGAACATAGGCCACTAACAAACTGGTATTTCCAAACCCATATTTTTTTCTTCAAATTCCCTAAGCCACTTGGTTTCAAAAATTGTTCTGGAGTGTTTTAGGAAAAACTGAGTGTACATAAAATACGGATCCTGACCAACGTGCCCTGTTTTTTCAACTTTAAACCCTTTTTAAACAGTAAATAAAAACAATGTTAAAATAATTCCAGTACTACTAATGTTACTCTTCTCCAATTTCAATTTACAATAATTTGTCATATAAACACAGGCCACTAACAAACTGGAACTACCATGCACATTTTTAAAAACAACCCCAAATAAGCTATTTTTCAATCTTTTTGAGAAATGTAAAAGAGTGAAGAAATTGGTAATATATAGAAGTTTTGAGCCTTTGGAAGTTGCAGTAAATTCAATAAATAATTAATTTCATTTATAAAAAACACATGAAACAAACCAGGTTGTTAAATAATGCTCTCTAATTGGTATAAACACATTCAATAATTAGCCATTATCTGGTGATAAAGGTGACAATATGTCTGCACTATGTATATAATTCATAAGTTTATAACTGGCTGAAGTCTATACATTATAATAGATTCGCATGAATTAGTCTTTACAGTAACATTGATTAAGAAATAAAGAGTTTTCAGCTGAATTATTCTCACGGAATTTTAAGATTTCTATATTCGTTAGTCTATTTTAAGATTTCCAAATATGCAAATAATATAACAGAAATGTGCAAAAACGAACGTAGTTACATTGGCAGCAACCATAGAATGTAAATGTCAACACATTATTTCACCGGAAACTGATCGTTTTATGGTGTACTTTGTTTTTGAGATAGAATTTGTAGTGATGCAAATATATCGTTTATGTGAAAACAGACAATAACATTGCTAATCGCACGGTTCCCGCATGAAAAGCACTAATCTGCCTAAAATAGCGTACATGGTTATCACTGAAAATGTTTCAGAGGTTGTATTTATTGAATACAAAATAATTGATGAAATTTTAGCAAGAAATATATGAACACATAATATATAGCAAAGTTATTAAGTAGTTTTCCATCTCTGTTTTATCAAAAATCCAGCAAAGTCGTCAATCAAAATCCAAAAATATATACAGTTAAGGACAGAGTTTACAGTTTGAAGGAGATACACTGGGAGGGGGAGATGATATATTGCACTGAAGTTAGGCCAGTTAGTTTTACAATAATTGCATACATAAGAGTTCTCCTTGAAGTAGATTATGATTTCTTTAATAAAAGTCAATATGGTTTAGTATATAATGTATTTATGTTGAAATTGTGTCAGGTAATTTACAGATGACAATACTGGTACGGGGTGCAGGGTTCACTGCAAATTTCATATACAATATGTTGATAAAATTGTTTTCACATTTGTAATAATCGCATACAGGTATCGTTGTCTTTAAATAGGAGCTGGCTTCATAATATTAGTAAATAGCATATATTAATATTTGTTAGCAAAAGGAGGTCAAGATAACTTCACATGTAGGCATATCGGCTTTTTATAATTGTTTTGATAACTTATACTTCCATATATTACTAAGTGTATTTTATATATATAAAAAAATAAAGAAAACATGATCTGCAGTTTCTTGACGCAGTCTAAAAAACATTTAACAAAGTGTGTAATATTCAGACCTTCATAAGGCGGCTTTTAAAATATAAATATTCGGTGTGTATTTCAGAAACTTACTTTATGCCATTCTTCTTTACCAAGACAAGATGTTCCATGAGATGCGTAACAAAATATGATGTGTTGCATGTATTGGTATACATGCTCAATAATGAAATATCAAAGTTGAAGGCGTGACTTACACATGGATGCAGGGATCCGCGGAGGGAAGATTATATATTTCAATGAAGTTAGCTTTAAACTTAATTGAACACATAAGAGTTCTCTTTGAACTAGATTACATTTTATTGATAAAAATACAGATCAATCTGATTCAGTGAATCCTGTATTTGTGTCAATCATATAAATGTATCTATGTTTTTAAATATGTATCGGACTTCATAATTTTAGCAATTTTTATGTATCAATAATTGTTACTAAAATACAAAGACATTCTCATGTTTCTAAGGGAGGGTGAAAGTTACATGCTACCAGAGGGTGTGGAGTGACAAGAAAATATTTTGCTTGATTTCGTTTTAACAAAGGACGCCTTTCTTCATCTGAATAATGAACGCTTCCTAAAATCAAAGCTGTTATTCAGCCATCAGCAGCTTCCATATCTGTTCATTTTGCATTTTTGTTTTTACTGAATATTAAATCTGAACCATGTACCTTGTCCAATTGTCCTTATGACAAATGACTTGCCTTTGGAAGAAATATAAAATAGGCTACTCATATTGAGGTCAAACGTTAAAAGATTATGGTTGCAGATACCTGAGAGAAGGGAAAGGTCACATAAATAAACCAAAACAAGGAAAATGGTTTTGACATTATATTGAACATACTACTAAGCACGTGGTAGAGTAATAGCATACTGCCATCGTCTGGGGGTTACGCGCGCATATTGGATTAGTGAAATATGCACAATTTTGCATATTATTACAACATAATTTTGAGAAGACGGCCTTCCTTCCTATATTCTTCTAAACCAAAGCGCAAAATGTGTTCATATTCTGCTCATTCATTAGCACACTATTGTTTAGTGTATCTACCTATGATCCATCTTTTTCATAATGTGCCACCAGACAAAAATCGTGAACGTTCAAAAAGTATGCGAAATATATATATATATATATATATATATATATATATATATATATATATATATATATATATATATATATGTATGTATATATGTATGTATGTATGTATGTATGTATGCATGTATGTATGTATGTATGTATGTATGTATGTATGTATGTATGTATGTATGTATGTATGTATGTATGTATGTATGTGTGTGTGTATGTAGGTATGTATGTATGTATGTATGTATGTATGTATGTATGTATGTATGTATGTATCATTGTATGTATGTATGTATATAACTTTGTTCCAAGCCTGGAATTAGGTCAAAACACTTTGATCCTCTGCGTGTTACGTACAATACACACTTCTTTGAAATTGATTTTACATAACTTTTTTCGGCTGATGACAGCATAACACAGATATGTAGTTTACCCATTTTAGACCGTCTTTTCATTTTGTTTTCTTTCTTCCTTCTCTTGTTTATTCTTTCTTTGTTTATGTCCCCGTCATTGAAACATGTGGGCATGTAGAAGTAAAAAATTCTTCTTGGTTTTTGTGCTTAGAGTTTGTTTTGAGGATATATATTATTTTTATTTGTCCCCTGACTAAGAGCTTGTTTAGCTCGCAACGTTAGGAAACTTTTTTTTATTTGCTCGTTATCAAGTTTTGTGTCAATATATATATATATATATATTTATATATATATATATATATATATATATATATATATATATATCGCTTATAGTACTGAATACTCTTTCCAGGGAATGCGAATCAAGGATTTTATCTTTTTACCTTTATTGTTTATTTTGTATACCTTTTAACCTTCATAGTTACTTTGTTTAGCTTTTCAGAATTTTACCTGTTTTTAGTATCCTACTGTAGTACATGTTTACATAAATTCAGATGGGTTTATCTTCCTATAGATTTTATAAATGAGTTTAACCTTAAAATATGTTTTACCTAATGTTTATTCGGTACCATACATCATAAATGTGATGAGGTACCGTTCAACTCTATGCATATGTACATATTGCTCATTCATCGGTCATTTGTACTCTGCTTGTATTGAAATAGCTCAAAGATGAATTTTGAGCAAATAGGATTGTAAAGAAAGAAAATAAAGTGAAGTCATTTGGGAAGTTGACATAGCTTATCGTACTGTAGATTCTTTCCTGGAGATGGCAACGTGCCCACACACATACACATACACACACAGACACACACACATACACACACAATGTACGAACCCCACAATAGCGCGATTTGCGTCCATGTATGTGATGACACTGCTCATTAGGATCGTAAACCTGTCCTGGTTGTTTCTCCATAAACGTCATCCATTCCTGCTCGTTGTAGACAACACCCGTATTGACCAGGCACTGTCTGAAATACAAAAATAGACTGTTTGCTCTGATAGATAGATATAAAGACATATCGATAGATATAAAAGGTACATAGCAATCTACCTACTCACTTCTTCTCCCCTACCTAACTATACACGTACTTGAGTACGTACGTGCCCACTTGACTACATACATACAATTAAATGTTTGGGCACAGACAAAACTACAGACGCACATATATATGTAGGATAATATCGGTGCATATACACACAGAACGATATTCCTGGAAATACATCTTTCTCATGAGGCCACGTTATCTTTTTATTCATTATTTCGGCATTACTTCTTAAATTGTTGAGGTTCCAAATCGAACGGTACTCCCAAAGTGAATGCGTACAAGTGTGATCCTTTTGAAGGAATACTAGTCAATTCAGTCACCCGTATCAAAGGAAGTCTCTAACGAATGCAAGTTGATCATCCTATATGTCTCGATATGCACAGTACATACTTGTCCTTTAGTGTCTTCTTGAACCATTCCACGGTGCAGTTAGAGAAAACTCAGGAGTTTCTCGAGTATTCCACGTCTGGGCCGAGTTCCAGCTCATGGGTAGTCATAATAAATAAATCCTCATTTTTACAATCAGTGGCGTTCCCTTCGCCGTCGTGATCTGCTCCAAGTCTGGAAATAACAAACAGGCAAGGCTCATGACTATAAACCAGATACTTTGCAGCTTTGGCAATCAGAACTTCGATTGATCCCTGACACCTATAGCGGCGAGTGTCAGTCCAATGTCGCCCAAGGTAAATTCCATAACAGACATAAATCTGTCTCTCTCTTTTTCTCTTTGTCACTCACTCTCTTTGTCTCTTTCTCTCTTTGTTTGTCTATCTCTGTATATATATATATATATATATATATATATATATATATATATATATATATATATAAAGAGAGAGAGAGAGAGACTGTCACTAAAATATGGGCATTCGACAAAAAAAAAACAACTTGTTTCCGATAGTAGTAACATCACAAAGTAAACATAATCTTTCGTCTTAAGGATTATTAGAGTATCCAACACTTTTAATAGGTAATTGGCTATTAATACACCTGAATATATGCCGCGTTATCATATCAAATTAGCAGGTAATATTTAATAAAGGAGATACACGTTGCTGGAGTCGAAACAAGTGTCAGGAACCCATTGAAACAATGCAAAATATTTCGACTTCATGCGTGAAATATTTCCTTCTATCTATTCAGAAAACGTAGATTTTCTTTTTATTATATATGTATAATGCAAACACCGTCGATTTGCATGGACTTTTGTTTCTTCATTTTGTGCCAATGCAATTAACGCCTGCATTACTACATCGATACAAAGTTCTGAAATTCTGCAATACTTTTAGGACAGTGACTTTTCACAAATTATTTAGCCAGTATATATATATATATATATATATATATAGTGCTTCAGATTGTGCATTTCGTCACATCAATGACTGTTTTCATACGAAAATGCTGACTTTGTTTTTGTTAGCACATTTCTTGCTGGGATTGATACAGTGAAAATTGTTGGGGTGGGGGTAGCTATATAAACAAAACGGATCGGCCGTATCTGACAGACTTCAGAGCGTAACATCTTTCAGGAAAATATTTTATTGAGTGTTAATTTAGCTATAATGATTTCGGTTCTTTATTTTGTTTATTTCTGCGTTGAAACTTAAATTATTTGGCCTTGGCAGGCTTGCAGTCTACTTTGGTAAAAGAAACTGCACCCAAATTTTGATTGTCACTTAATTTTAGTTTGCATTCAACACTCATCTATCTCCGATTTCTTCCTCGTTTTCAAACATGATTATCAGTATGATGAGAATAACAATCGCTATCTAAAGAATGTTATGATTATATTTAATTAAGAATGTTTTCCCGCAGAAAACATGTACCGTTTGCTGTATAGTGTAACAGGCACTGTATGGGTGACGCTGAATATCGAATACAAACAGGTCATGTAAGTTTACTCAATGAGAATTTGCATGATTCGTGTGGAAAACTATTTTTTAAAAGTTCATGCTTCGAAAAACTTTTGTGTTGCTTGAAGTTCATTTTTAGGCTTCTTTATGACACCTCCTCATTGATTTCATAACGTATACAAAAGTCTTGACATATTTTATGATCTGTTCATCCTGAGAGAGATAAATATATAGGAGGAGAAGGAGGAGGAGGAGTGACAAGAAAAATGAAATACGCACAAATACAAGTTTGAATAGAGTGCATAAGTGAAGACATATTTCCTAAGCAGGAAAATAAAGTAGTTCCAGAAGTGATATCACCATTGTGGCGATAAAAGTGATATTGCCACTGTTGCGGTATATAATGTCTCGCACTGACACTTTCAGTAGTTCATGATGAAATATGTAATAACAAGTAATTTTCCACAGTAAAATCATCCGTTAGTATCCCGTTGGTCATACCTTTAAAGGAATTTTTTGGATTTTATTATCCATTGTTGCGGATATTCACATTTAAGAATATCCTCAGTTTTATTTTTCAACAGTTTATGTTTTAAAATGTTATACTGCCATATGCCATATAGTCCTGTTTCAGAAGAAGAAAAAAAATGGATCTCATTGGCCGCTAATCAATCTAATAATCCTACAAGGCCAGAATGTTCACCTAATCGCAATTGTATTCCTTATTTCATAGTTCTTTGTTAATCAACTTTATCTTTTCTCACATAGAAAGAAAAAATACGATTTATGAAAATAGCTATAAGCAAAAGTGGACTGAGGACTTTTTCCTCAAATCCGAGAGGTCAGTTGATTATTTAGCTTTATTTATTTTGCTTCAATGGTATTGTAAGCATTCTCGAGGGTCCAAACGATACCGCGATCTGGTGCTTGAGATATAGGAAACCAGAAAACCCTGACGAATCCAACAACTTCGGATGGGTGGCCACTAACAGTTGCACATGTGGAAATCGTGAATATAACACGGGACACCAGAAGTGCTAAGCAATGGAACGTAACTATAGGGGACAAATGGGACGAAAGGAGTTGACGTACTTGTGTGCAAGTTCGTGTGTTGCTGTCAACACCGTTCTAGCATAATCATATTGCTCGATAACCGAAATTCTGCCACCAGGCTCACACACATACCCCTTGTAGCTAATACCTGAAAGGAAAAGAGTAGAAGACGAGATATCATAATTTTATTCCTTAAGTATAATGTTCCAACTGTTACCAGATGCTCTGAACTGGACGGGTAAAACATATTGATGATTATGCTTAATTTATAAGTTGTATTTATTCATCTCAATAAAATGACATTCTACATAACGTTTACTCAATACATTGCAAAAGCAGAGCATATAAAAGAGTGAAATAGAAATGTAATGTCACAATGATTACGTCGACATAAATAGCTAAAAAAATATACATATAGTGATTGCACCCAATGGCAATAGAGATATATTTTGGCCCGAGAGTATGTGACTATGGAACTGGATTTAATAACATGTTGACTATACATGATTCCTTACGTAAACTTAACAGCTTATCAATATACCCTTAGTTATTGCTAAAATGTGTATTTCGCATATGAAAGCAAATTGTATTGAAATGAATCCCAAACTTCCTAAAATCTATCAAAACTTCGTGTCACTTTCAATCGACTTTCATCTTGCCGCATAACCGGAATAGATTAAACAACGTTTCATGTACGGACATTTACTGCTTTCAAACCTGAAAAGCTTACGGACATGTTTACATTCGCTGCGGCGTGAAAGTTGTCGACTTCGGAAAAGAAATTACAAATTAACCAATACAAATGTGCTATTAAGCACTACTTGAATAAATACCGATTTTTCAACACATTATGCATTTCTTAAAATAAGTCAACCAATCAGCAGCCAGCAGAATTAGCCCCTGAACTACTTAATGACCATTGAAATTGGTTCCAGGTTAGGCTTGGCTAAAATTGGCTTGTTGCACAACTGATACTGCCATAGGGAAATACAAAATATGGTCCAAGACAAATAACATGTCTAGATACCACGGGTACCGTTTTCCTTCCAACCATTAAAAACACTCAGTCAGTTGGATGCATGAAAAGAACGCTAAATAAATACAGTTAGTATTTATTTGAATAAATGTCAGCATTTGGGACAGTGACAAGATCGATGTCCATTGGACATCAAAAATACATGAACAGTAAACTAGTCTAAGGCATGCAGAAAAAATATATATGTGGTTGAAGTGATATCAAAATGTAAAAGCTTAAGCTTGATGGCTTTGAACATTCTTAAGTTTATAACGGGTAACAGTTCAAAGCTTCCCTTCACTCGCATCAAACAAGCTGATACAAATTTTGTCAATAACACTGAAATATAAGAGACTGCTCAGAAGAAATATAAAACCAACCCGCAAATCCATCTCTATATCAAGATAACTGCGATTAGTATCTTGATATATAACAATAGGAGATATATCTAACGTTGAAAATACAAAATATAAATTATGATGACGCCTACAACATGTGCCAATAACTGGTGACTCTATATATATATATGTGTTCTAATAATGTTTAAATCTCCATATACTGGTCATCTCTATAAAACGACAGATATTCTTTGTCGCATCTATCCGTCTATATATATATATATATATATATATATATATATATATATATATATATATATATCTGTATCTATATATATATATCTGTATATATATATATATATATATATATATATATATATATATATATATATATATATATATATATATATATTATCAAACATGTTCCAGCAACCACCTGCATATATGTACCACCAGTATACTAACCTAGTTCCAGTGGTTACATTCATACATAAACCAATGCAGCTTTGCCTGTAATAAAAGGCTACCTACTAATAAGACCACTTTAATATGGTCCTCTGAGTGCTTATTGATTGTTAAAAGTTGATGTTACAATTCTGTTGTCAAAGTAAAAGATCAGTTTAGGTCCGTGACCCCATTAATAAGAGATTATGAGTGGCATATACCTACCAATAACGTCATGACTATACGGTCTGTGGAGATACTGCTTATCATTTGACGTGTTGTCACTCAGTTAAAGGGAATCAATCACAGGAATAATAATATACAGCAAAACCCCAACGACCACGTCGGTTATAAGACCCCCACGAAACAACCACTCCGGTTATACGATCATCCCCCCCCCAAAAAAAAACCAAAAAAAAACACCACATCAATTTTACCCCGCTGAAACGAGCACGCCGGTAATAAGACCATCCCTCTGAAATGACAAAAACGTTTAAAGAACCGAATATGATATGTTGTCCCGTAAACGAGACTCCTTTCTTAACCCTGAAATGTGGTCTCTGAAGTCAGGTTGTCACTTAATGCAGGTCTTTGTTGAAGATATTGGCAAATACAGAATCAGATTTCCTAGTGAATTTAACATGTGGTCTCATGAAGTATTAGTGTATATCTTTGGGCAAATATGTAGAGATAAAAATCCTCACAAATAATGATAATTATGACTTCTACATGGTGCTGGCTGCAGAAGGACAGTTGTAATTGTAAACGAGCATGTACTTCGAAAACATAACCGATAAAATCTGTAGAAGACTGTTTGTATACACAAAAATTGCCCTTTCAACTTTGAACGTCCAGAATGATAGTACATGTTATACTCTCTGAAAGTGTTTACTACCAAATAAATTCATAGTGACTTGAGTGTACCATCGTGTTTAAGGGATAATGACTCCAAAAAAAGAGACACTTTGTCACTGGTATGGCTGGCATGTGTTAAACGTATTAAGAATTAGTATGACAAATTATATGTTGTCAAGGAGAGAGAGAGAGAGAGAGAGAGAGAGAGAGAGAGAGAGAGAGAGAGAGAGAGAGAGAGAGAGAGAGAGAGAGAGAAAAAGAGAGAGAGAGAGAGAGTACTTACCGTTTGGGCCATTATTATCAATGTTGCCTTCATACAAGCCATATCTAAAAACAAAATATGTGTACTTGTACAAGATGCTTTTTCACAGACTGGCAAACATTGTTAATCCTCATTTACAGACAAGAAGCTGGCATGCGTAGCGAAGTATTAGAGAAACATGATGAAAAATGTAACAATTTTTGTTTAAAGAAAAAATATTGTCATGAAGTCTAGAAGAAGGTTCGAATTAATTTAACAAAACCAAAAGGCGTTAAAAGGGGGAAGCAAAATAAACTGTTATCTCATTCTGACACATTTGTGAAATAGCTTGAGATATGAGAAAGCCATGTGAAATAAACCCATCCCACATTGCATAAACTGACATCCTCTTGCCTTTGACCAATTGATTGTCCATTTCAATTGCAGCACATTAACATCTGATCGATAATTATAAGTTTTACCATATTATTTGACAGAGACATGACAGAAAGATGGCCCATCACATGCGGTGGTATTATATATAGATTGTAATATGCTTGCATGAATCTAGTATGCAGCTAATAAAATATGCATCGTTATATAAAAAAAGGTGAACAGAAGCATTAGCAACTACATATGAGGTTGTCAGTCTTTATTAATTTCAACATTCGAAAATGATTTTATTTACTCCATTCGCTGAAATAGTATGATTGAGTGATGAGAGGGAGAGAGCGGGAGAGTGATATATATATATATATATATATATATATATATATATATATATATATATATATATATATATGTATATTTGTTACGGAATTATGTATATGGAATTTATAATGTGCCTAAACTTTTGGCCTATGACTTTACTTTAAAATTGTGTCAAATAGTGAGTCACATTTAAGTTTGGTTAAGTTGTTCTTTAGTCAAATAAACAACATGTTTACTGACCTTTTGTTCAAGGTCAGGATTGTTTATCATCCCTTGAGTATTTTTCCACTAAATCGACGCATTTAATATTACATTCTGGGTCTTAAAATGACATGTTTCCTGTTTCGAAATAGGTCATTTGCAAAGAGTATACAAGACCTGGATATACGAATTATATTCATTCCAATTTTTAAATCCTGTGTTGAAAACATCTGCTTTTTAACGATCAGCCTTTGGAATCATCAGATATTTGGAAATATAGTCATGCTGTTATCTTGTAGTCCTGTAATATTGTAATGCTGTAATGCTGTATACATAATTCGACTAGAATTATTTATTGGAACATCCAATGTTAGTTACCTGAAGTATTCATGAACCTTTGGATTTATATTTATGACTTTCAGATGCAAGTGAATATTCTTAAAGATTATCTGGATTACATTATCGTTGTTACATAAGAGCATTCCAGACTCATTCATTCGGAACAATCTTTCATTCGGAACATTCGTTCATTACTAAGATTCATTAACTTGGAACATTCATTCTTTCTGAACATTTTATAGTTTCTATATATACAGGACTTGTGATTAGGACACTAATACTTATTGGATTATTTGGATTTTAATACACGATGCTGTAAGTGTATTTTGATTTTCGAGTTTATTATTTAGAAATAAATTGTTTGTTGATTTTACAAACATTGTTGGTTTCACTTTCTTTTTGTTACTTTTTTTTCTTACCATAGGGTCGTAACAATAAATCTGGCTTCAAAAAAAACCAATTACTTCTGATAAATGTGGTGTTGTTTTCACAATTACTAAAATCCAGAGTTCTTGAAAAAGGCAGGTAAAATGAGGAATACCTCCGACAAAGTGAACAACAAAGAGACGAAAATAAAAGAAGACAGCAAAAGCTCTTTTTGTAAAGTAAACGCCAAGCAAAATAAAACCCCAAAACAAACAAACAAATAAATACATCTTTAGGAGCGATTGATTAGAATCAGTGCAACGAGCAGACAGAAATGCGGATCCAATGATCAATTTAAATTAAAAAAAGAACAAAAACATGCGTATTGCACCAGTTTTGGAAATATCTCACAGAGATGGACTTTGATCAAAGGGGTTGAGAGTGGTTAGATTAATCTTCGTACAACAACATTTAGCTACATATCTTTCTAGCGACTTGCCTCTTCATTAGTTTCAAAACACAGCAGTATATGGTACAGCTGGAAACAAGACTAATATGGAAAACAGGAAAAACATTATTTAATTGAAAGTTCATACTTGCTATGAGTGGACCTTAACATATATACAAGGTAAATAATTGGGAAAGGAGCTAAAGGTAATCTACTGCAGGCGAAAATTAACTTTCCCTATCTATGTGTTAGCTTCATTTGAAGGGATATAATTATTGGGAACAAATTTAAAACTGGCTTTGAATTTGTCAGAAAAAAATTAATGTAGTATATTTGCCTATGGGCTGATGGATAGCACATTAACAAAGTTTGTAGAGGTTCTGACATTTATGGTCATAATGATATAGAAACACTGAAAGAAAGGAGAGCGTATGCACATATCTTGCATTGAACTATTTTAAGAAGGACAGTTAACATCAATACTACTACTATTACTGCTACTTCTACTACTACTACTATTACTAATCATAATCGGGCCTGGATAGCATAGTGCTAATGCGCTTGCATTGCATTTTTGTGGTCCTGACTTTAGTTGATTTATCCCCTACTCCACATGTCTCCCACACCTGTTAGTCAATTCCTGTTTATTCAAAATTACCATTGGCGACTAGAGAATCTTGAATCGACCAACGTATGATTAGTTACGTACTGAATGATTTTGTTATAAGCGTATTTGGTTAAAAGCACATATACCGTACACACGGTTAGTTATCTGAACAGTTTGCAGTACTTAATAGGAATCAATTGAATGTTTAATAATTCCATAATTTTTCATCCAATGGCCACTGTCAGCAGAACATATATATATATATATATATATATATATATATATATATATATATATATATATATTCATAGTGTGTGTGAACGTTTTCGATAGAAAAACATGGATTTTTATATAAGATGTTATTCTAATGGGTAGGCGCGGTTAACTCAGTTTTGGTGATTCATTAATTGCACGTTTCAGGATTGGAAGCGTGTGTTTACACGCATCCGAGAGACCATTACTTTTCGATTTCCTTCATCTCAAAACTACTAAAACTAAGACAACATTTGCACCGTCAATTGCACTTTAAATAAATTGTTAGAACGTGTTACACAATTGTTGTAAACAACAACAATAATAATAATAATAATAATAATAATAATAATAATAATAATAATTATTATTATTCTTATTATTATTATTCTTATTATTATTCAGCTGGATAAGTGCTAACGTTAGAGAAATTTCAAAAATAGTATCAAGCAGACTGGGAAAAATACTGTATCAAATCAGCGGTTGGTACGTTTATTGATTGGTTTTTAAACGGCACTTTCGGCACTCTATTTATGTATATCATGCCGAGGAAATTTGGGTTAGGTGCCGTTCCCATGGACACAGTGAGGTATATGATGCCGAGGAAATGTGGTTTAAGTGCCTTTCTCAAGGACACAGTGAGGCATCAGACTTAGGCTGGCCTAAACAGCAATATTATATTACCCGAAGTTGTATTCTGTTGTTTTTTATTTTCTTCGTTCTTTATTTGTTTTGTTTTTGTTTTTGTTTTTTTAAATTACGAGTCATATCAGAAGACGAAGAGTGGAAAAAAATTGTTCCAAACAACATATTGAAACACATTCTAATTATATTAACATTTGTATAACATATTGTTTCCATACAAAAGGCGCTGCCTAAAATTTGTATGATGCCACCCATAACCATAATGTACCAAACAGATTATGAAATCGTCTGCTTGGTGTTTATTTAACCATATACTTTATGGGAGTGATTAGCGTTGGCAAATAATTGAGATAAACGAAAAAAAAATCAGGAGTATTTAGTCTTGATCAGTGAAAGTATAAAGTAAAGAAGTTTATTTTATGATTTTAAAAAATTAATAGAGCCTCTGAGATACGATAAAACATATGCATTCCTTTTAGACCGTATTCCTGGTGTAATCAATGGAAAGTATATCCAAGCTTAATTTAGAAAAACAATATCACAATATTGTTAGGAAAAAGTAATACAACTTCGAAAACTATGTAAATATAACATGTTCTACCTTAATGATGTCCTGACAGTTTCTTATTTAAATCTTTTGAGGAATTTTTGTTATCAAAATATGGAATCTGAGTGACATTCTTGGACACCCTAGGCGTATTGTATATGAGTAATCGGAAAGACCACACCAAACTTATTACAAGTAATTTAGTTCTCAGACTCAAGAGTAACTGTATTATTCAATGATCTGCAACTTTTCTACAAATTATTAAGCTTTAAAGGGCGAATGCGGAAAAATGTATATTTGCTGTTAATTCATCCAGTTTGTTTGAAACGCATTCTGCGCGTAATGTGGGCGTATTCGGCACGTAGGCATTGCATCTTCAACTTTAGGGTTATACCCGGTATGCATACACTAACCTCGTAAAGAGCATTGCGTGGTCGTATTTTGCTGTATGGTTCGATTCAGATTTTAAATCCCAGGAAGAGAGATCCTCAAGATAGAGCATATCCTCAATATATCGTAATCCGTCAACTATCGTCACATTTGAAAGCTTGTGTGGAAAGAGGCTGCTTTAAACAAAATAGGAAACAAATGGTAACGATCTAGTAACTGCGAAACACCAGTTTTCCTTTATGAGCAAAAGAGTAAACAATTAAAAAGGATGTAGTACTTTTTCAATTCATTTCCTAATTTAGTATTAAAATTCGCACGAGGCTAGTCATAGAGATGAAAGGGAAAAAAGTTTTATACTTTTGTTTCAATGTATTTTCAAAATACATTATTAGCGATAGATCAGGGAGCGTCCGAACGTATTCAAGAATTTTAAAAACTAATAAATACTGTTATCATTCAGGCAAGGCGATGGCTGCCGTAAACCGCGGATCCTTGTTCGAATCTCCGTAGAGTACGAATTAAAATTATCTGACATGTATTATACTATTACTTATTCGAATTTAATAATTCTGCTAATGTTATCAATCATTCTCGTGTAGGATCCAGTGATAGTACTTTCCGTTCTGTTAGGTGGATATTTGTAATTCTTTTTAAAATAACTTCTATATACCTTGATTTATATAGTATGAATCCCGATGGACTGTGTTCATATATGAGAATTAATTACTGGGACGACATGCGGGTATGTCTGCTACGCACGAATGACTATACCACCAACTTTGTAGCGTCATTTTTGTGATGAAAACATGGTCGAGATGGTATAGGGGTTTGTGCTTACAGGCAAGGCGATGGGTGCCGTTACCCGCGGATCCGGTTTCGAATCTCCCTAGAGTACGAATTAAAATTATGTAACCTGTATGATAATAATATTTATTCGTATATATATATATATATATATATATATATATATATATATATATATATATATATATATATATATATATATATACGGGAAATAATGTTAATTTGATATAGACCTGATCATAGCTTTAATGGCGCTGATAATAAATGCATGTAAAATATATTATAATGTGTATATTTCAGTGAAACAAAGAAAAGCATCTTAACTGCGATGTTTTATGGCAATATCGTTTCCAATCACATATTAGCAGAATAAGATATATTGTGTATTATTCTAAACATCTTGTTTCTTTTGCACGCTTACTTATATATATATATATATATATATATATATATATATATATATATATATATATATATGTATATATGTATATATATATATGTATATATGTATACATATATATATATATATATATATATATATATATATATATATATATATATATATATATATATACTTTTTTTAGTAATATGATATGCAACCTAGCTTCTGCTTTTTTCTGACGCTGACGAATAAAAGGGAATATTACATTTTGTAATTTAATTCGGTAATGTGTGCCAAAAACTTTATATTTGTGGACATTCCCCCAAAATGCGAGGAAGTATGTTTGGATTGTTTTTTAACCGATTTTGGGAAAAGTAAGTATTAGTAAGTTGTATCATATGTAGTAATTTATACTGCAAGCATTATTATATGTAGTAATTTGCAAGCATTAGTATATGAAGTAATTTATACTGCAAGCATTATTATATGTAGTAATTTGCAGGCTGTGGCGGAAAACCCTTTTTTAAGGAAAAGAGACCGGACTAATTTAATATTTCTACCATTAATTAGTATTGTGAGTTTCTCTCGCATCTTTTAGTATAAGTGCAATAAGCACCAGGATCAAGTGTTTGTGACAGGTGGATTAATGTTTAAGACTAAGGGAGACTTAACTCTACTATTCTCCCATAAGGGGTCCAAATTATTTTTGAACATTCACTCAAAATTTGTCATTTTGTTTGTTCATTTTTGTTTGTTCTGATAATTCACGTCGGTATCTGATTTGTATACCTACACAAATGTATAATAAAATTGAGAAGAGTCTTTGCTCGAAATTGAGATTAGAAGTTTCATACAATTTTGCCTGTCTTATCCAGATTAACGTAAAGACACATGGGGTTTTAGCATAAAACTTGTATAACTGCACTGTACTACCTATCAAATCTTATGTGTCGTTTATATATATTGGGCTGTCATTAGCATATTGCTAAATAAGAAAATATATATCATTTAGTGTTATGCCCCTAATACTGATATTATCTTTGGTCATTATTGCTAATATTCAGCACACAATAGAAAGCTGTAATGGGACAGGAGATCCCCTTGTCTACATCAACGATGAATATTAAACCATTGGGGTACGCGTCCATTCTATATTAAACAAGATACAATATCATTATATCCTTAAAAAATAGAGTCGACCATCTTGTTATTCAACTACCAATATTGTAAAACAATTCAAAACTTTTGAAATAAATGTTTAGTTTACTGAATGGAATGTTTTTTCAAAATCGAACAAGAATTGCAAAACTTCGTATTTTATATTTCTCTGCATAAGATATTACCACATTAATCAGCCTGATCTTTTCACCTATAAATCAACCAGAGATGAAGTCATTTTGATCTGTAAAATGTCGCATAATTGGTGCTACCAGAAACCTAAACTTTTGTCGTGACAGAAACTATATCTTATTTAAGAATATTATTCCACAAAACTGCCGTTATTGTCCCCACCTCTCTTCTGAATAAGTTCAAATCTTTATGTTCTAGATGACTAAAAATATGGGTAAAATAATTTCATTCAGTGGAACCCTTATCTTAAAATTAAATTAATATCAACTAATATGTTATTGCATTTTAAAACTTTGCCCATCGGGCTTTGCCATTGAAACATCAACACCATACTGATTTCCGTTGATGAGATGAAAATGTTCTGCTTGATATTTTGATAATTATCATTTGTGATGAACTGTGTACAACAATGTATGGTTCAAGATAAGCATCATACATTCCTTAAGAGAAGAGAGTGGTTTCATTATGCTATAGTTTTGCTTCTGGATTATCTGAATGATCGCTTATATCAAAACTAAAGCTGTACGGACCCTTCGAAGTCTTAAAGTCATTACAATCTTCATCACCTCTTCCCACTTTGACTGTAAATCAGAATGTTACATTTGTTGTAAAGGAGAATTTACATTAAGTCATGTGTTCACAGATAAAACATACACTCTATCGCAAGTATTTCAGGACGTACATGAATGCCGAGTGCACACAAATTTCTTACCTAAAAAAAAAATAAATTCACTCAGGGTGACCCTGATTGATATATTTGGATCTTCTATTTCTTTGTAGCACAGGTTCACCTATGACACAATATAAAAAAATATTTCATAGTGTTTATAATTTACGATATCAACATGAAAATGTTCAAAATAATGCTTTTAAAAATTCTTTTCAAGTAACATGTTTTATAGATAACATAAAAGGCATATGGCCTCTTCAACAATCAAAAAGAAAAAGGAAAGAACATAATTATCTACCTTTATCATCAAAAAGAGTATTAATTTTTGCAATGAAAGATGAGATTTCTCTACACTTTACACTATTAATATCACTAGTTTGGCCATTTTATAGAGGTAGCCAGTATAGGAAGTTCTGCTTAGTAGTGTAACTGCCTTTTTCGGACAATTTCTTGTTTTTTTCTTCTTAACCAAGTCTTACATAGAGAACTGTTTACAGAGGAGACCATATTCACAATGGCTTATTTACAGAGGAGTCCGGACTACAGAGGGGTCTTTTTATGGAGGTTTCATTGTTATTACATTGGTAAAATTAATAGTAACACCAATAGGCGGATTACACTGGTCTACGATTTTTTCGAAGTCTGCTTCAGAGATAAAATGTACTATTTATTAGGGATTTGGATGTGCTGAATTCAAATACGATAATTAAAACAACTGATTGGCTACTGTTTCAAAGATATTTAAGGTTTATACATTTTACGTCAATGTATATTGTATAGATAGTATAGTTTTAATCATAAATTTTAACCAAGGTCTTTTCATGTGTTTAAGGTTGCTTTACTTGATAATGTTTCACATGTCCTATTTATGTAACACTTTAAAATATAGCAAAAGGGTTATATAAATAAAAAATATATTTGAAACAAAAGTAAACAAAACTATATATAAGTACATAGTTTAGCCCTTATTCATTGTCTACTTGGCGCTTTTTGGCTTGTCGCTTGTATTCATTAAATTGAGCATCTCTTGTCACTGTCCAGCAATAGTCTTCAAGCATTGATGGGCTCCATTTGCCCTGACAGCGTTTCTCCATTGTTCCAATGTCCTGGTGAAATCGCTCGACGTGCTCGTCGCTCACTGCTCCGCAGTTTGGTGGAAAAAAATCTAGATGAGAGTGCAAAAAAATGTATCTTTAGTGACATGTTTCAACAAAGGCTTTTGTGTGCCTTGAGGAGGTTTTCCACCAACTCCCTGTAGTTGTCTGCCTTGTTGTTTCCGAGAAAATTGTGTTGCCACTAACTGGAAGGCTTTTCATGCCGTCTTTTCCTTGCCACGCAGGACACGGTGAAATGCATCATCTCGAAGAAGTTCACGAATCTGAGGACAAACAAAGACACCTTCCTTTATCTTAGCTTCACTTACCCTTGAAAATTTTCCACGGAGGTACTTAAAAGTTGCTTGTGTTTTGTGCATGGACTTGACAAAGTTCTTCATCAGACACGGCCTGATGTGCAAGGGTGGTAACAAAATCTTCATTGATTCAACAAGTGGTGGATGCTGAACACTTTTCGACCCAGGCTCAAATGACTGTCGGAGTGCCCTGTTTCTCTTGATGTAGTGGGAATCTCTCGCACGACTATCCCATTCGCAGAGAAAACAGCAGTACTTTGTGTATCCAGTCTGCAGACCAAGCGAGAGAGCAAGAACCTTGAAATCGCCACAAAGCTGCCACTGATGTTGGTCATAGTTTATGCACCTCAAAAGTTGTTTCGTGTTTTCATAGGTTTCCTTCATATGGACTGCATGACCAACTGGAATTGATGGCAAAACACTGCCATTATGCAGCAAACCAGCTTTAAGACTCGTCTTCGATGAATCAATGAACAGTCTCGACTCATCTGGATCATGAACGATGTTGAGGTCTGCCATCACACCATCGATGTTGTTGCAGGCTACAAGATCACCTTCCATGAAGAAGAATGGGACAAGATTCTTTTGACGGTCACGGAACATGGAAACCCCAACATCACCTGCCAGGAGATTCCACTGCTGTAGTCTGGAGCCCAACAGCTCTGCCTTACTCTTGAGTAGTTCCAAATCCCTGACAAGGTCATTCAGTTCACCTTGTGTTATGAGGTGTGGTTCAGAGGAGGAGGATGGGAGAAAATATGGGTCATGTGACATTCTTGGTTCAGGAGTAGAAATTTCATCTTCTTCCTCTTCCTCTTCTGACTCAAGTGAGAATGATTCTGGTGCATCAGGAACCGGCAGTCCTTCTCCGTGGGGTACTGGGCTTATAGCTGATGAAATGCTTGGATAATGCACAGTCCACTATTTCTTCTTTGACACACCTTTCCCAACTGGAGGCAACATGCAGAGATAACAATTGCTGATATGATCTGTTAGCTCTCTCCAAATCATCGGCACTGCAAAAGGCATATATTTCATTTTCCTGTTCAACCACTGGCGAAGATTTGTTGCACAAGTGTTGCAGCATATGTGTGGGGCCCACATCTTGTCCTGATCTCCGATTTTGAAGCCAAACTAAAGGTAATAGGCTTTCATTACAATAATGGTTATACTGCGCTTTGTGATGCAAAAGTCACTTCACAACAAACATTGCAGAGGTGATCTGCATTGTTCACACAAATACAAGGCATCTCTGCTCAATTTGGCTAAACAGAAATATGTCCCTTTGCAAAATCAAACACTGACAAATAAGAGAGCACAACACTGTATGATTTGTATAGCTGATATAGGGCAATGTCTTCAGCCGAGTGATGTAAGCTTTGTTATGATTGCATCATCCATGACTTCTAGGAATAACATGATGTAATTCATATCATGTATGACGCAATACCAGCTTCATATTGCATCATTCATTGTTTTGCCTAAAAAGCAAGTACTGTCCAAAACCAGTCATATATTTATTCATAGATCCAGTCAAAGATGTATTTTAGTCATTTCTGGTTTAAGTTGAGATCCCTTCCCTTTATAACACACTTATCCTACGCCATTCCCAAGTCAAGGGTCGTATAAACTGACCCAGTATAATATCTTTAAAACAAACTAGAGCCAATCAACAATTGTAAGTATCATTTTCGTTCTCAGTGACCCAGAATTAGTACAGTTTGACAACATTTATTGCGGAAGCATTTTGACTGTAGACCAGTGTTATGTTTGAAGAAATTCAATCAGGTGAGATGCATCCAAGTAACTAGAAAGTCTTACCTGTTTAGGCGATCAAAAAGAGATATATCACGCATCTTTTAATTCCAAATCATCTTTTAATTTTCGAAAATATGCAGCATATAAATTAAACAAATGCTATTGTGTTTAGTGGTTAATAATTCATTACTTACACCGTTCATAATGTGCGAGAAAGCTTGTCTTATCTTTGTGCTCACTAGATACCTATGTTTGTGTTTCTTTGTGTTTCGCACCGTTGATCAATATCTTCAATTGGAGACGAAATATATGTTTAATATATGTGTGTGTCCATGCCTACATGTGTGCATGTGTATGTTTATGTGTATGACAAAAGATTCGTAAAATATTAACATGAATTTGATACATATGTCTTTCTCAGGAAAGAAGTAACAGTAGTAAAAACATTTCCATTATAAATTAGTGTCAGGCCCTTTGTATTCCGTCATGTTTGCGAATGTCATGACTTACTTTTGCTACGCGATTCGGATTCGCTAGAGTAAATCTCGCGAAAATATAGGAATGTAATTATCACACTGGATTCATTTATAATCATTTCTTCCAATCGCATTGCGAATTCATGCTTGAAATTCGCCTACATTTGATGGGCCGGAAATACAGTATGCACGTATAAACAGATACTTGAGCATGAGACCCTCGTTAATTTATGTGCGCTCAACTAATTCATATTCGGGACAACATGTCTACAAATACATTTGTGACACATAATCAGGGCACTTTTGCCTTGCTTTCAGTTAAGCTCATAACTGGACAAACATTTGAAGAAACTTTTGATTTGTTTGGAGCAATGACTGGGATAGATGGTTAGATAATTAACTAAAAGTTGGGAGGCGGTTCATAGACTTGTAGGTAGATAATATAGACAGACGCAGTGATGTAGGTACGTAGGTTGACATATGTAAGTATGTATTTGTTTATGCAAAGAGATTACTGATATGTATGTATGTATGTAGGTATGTAGGTATGTAGGTAGGTAGATAGGTATATATATATATATATATATATATATATATATATATATATATATATATTAGATAGATATGTAGATCGATTGAAATGTATGTTTTATGCAAAGAGAGCACTTACAACTCCCACGCGACTGAATCTATCAGTACAGCGACTTCGACATAATAGTCTTTCTTTAGATCGCGAGTTGTATCTGTGAAATGGAATTTGCAATGAAAAAACATATTCAGTTTACATAGTCCCACCCTTTAATAATAAGGATGAATAAAAATATGACCTTTTTGTATTTTATTAATATAGATTACATTAATGCACATGTGTTCACAATATTTTCCATGTGAACTGTTATATTCTTCATACTAAGGTATATTCTCATAAGTCATGGAATATTTAAGAACATTCAAGGGATATACTATAATAGAACTGAATTGACCATTTTCATTCGGAGTTATCTTATCATCGTGATATGTGATAATATATTATCATCGTGGTATGTAATAATATCTTACCATCGGGATATGTGATAATATATTATCATCGAGGTATGTGATAATATCTTACCATCATGATATGTGATAATATATTATCATCGAAGTATGTGATAATATCTTAACATCGTGATACGTGATAATATATTATCATCGAAGTATGTGATAATATCTTACCATCATGATATGTGATAATATATTATCATCGAAGTATGTGATAATATCTTACCATTGTGATATGTGATACTATCTTACCATCATTATATGTTATTATATAGCACAATCCCCGTTGTTTATCTACACTATACCAGTTCTCACCTGTTGCCTCTCTATTATGTAAATCAGCTACATTTCCGGATGATAACGTAGCGTTTGAGCCAGGAAAATGGTTTTGTTTGTGTTGTCCATGGAAACGTCGGAGAAGTGCTATAAGTTCTTGGCTAACATTTTTCTCATTAACATTTGCTGCATCTGCAAGATGAGATATTTTTTGTCAAATGAAAAGACGTGAGGGAAGTTTAATTTTATTTTTCTGTTTTTCACCACTGTCCTCCACCTTAAAAAAATCTAATATCGATTTAAACGAAGGTCCATAAAGAAAGAAAAAAGGGATTGGTCATAGCGATGTTTCCGTACTTTTTCCCAATATAGTTTTCCATTTAAATCATGAGAGCGAAATGTGATTAAACTGTAACTGATACAAGGTCAGATATTACTGTAATTGTGATCATTAAATAAATTTTACCCAAGTTCGTGGCTTTTCAGTAAATACATACAAAGAATGTCTGTGCATATTTTATATTCCAAATATAATAAGATATTGCAAACCTTTATTTTCTGCTAAATGTTCTCTTTGGATAGTTGCTTGGTCCTGTAGAACATATCGTTTGCCAAGAAGACCTGGAACTTACAACATATTTCTTGATGTGTCGTCAGTCTCCACTGGTCGAAGATCGTAACTACTGTCTCCTATTTGTATATATCCTTTCTAGATTAGGGTAGAGGAGAACATATATGTATGTGTATGTAATCAATGAGATCAGTTACATAGGGTTTTCCCTGTCAGTATTTATTACATGAATCATTTATCTTGTTATTTGAAAGATTAGTAGTTGTGGTGTGAGTAGTAGAGACAACAAGGATACCAAGTCAGAAATCCGGTTTAATCTAGATTCATAAAATTTAGTTGCAAAACCGTGATAACTAAATTGAAATGAACTACACTAGAGATAACGTATTGATGCATTTATATTCGCGTGTCCTATACTGATCTCTTATCTACTTAATATACACGTGTATAGGACACAGTACTCTCTGTACTAACTATATACTCTTCTTTACGCCTCATGAGGCATTGTGGCTATTGGATAGACTAGAAGAAAATATACTAAAGAGAGCGAGTGCAATAGTATCTGAAAAGGTGGCTGATAATGTTGAATGAAAAAAGTAGCTAATACATTATCTGAAAAGGTAGCAAATATATTGGCTGAATATGTAGCTGAAGAATCACTGTCTAAACTATTATCCATAACTGAACCATTACCTAATGTTTTGCCTATAACCGAATCAATGCCTAAGGTTGTACATATAACTGCACCCACAACTGAACCAATACCTAAGGTTGAAACCATAACTAAACCAAAGGTTGTGCCTGATATATTTACCAATTTATAAATATACAGAAAGGATATGTGTATACTTTGTGAGAAAAAAGTAATGGTAAACAATATGAGCAAACATTAGAAAAAGTTCCGTAAAAGTGGTGACAATAGTGATAATTGTGGCAATAATATCGGTAATTCTAAACCAACTAGCTCGGCTAACAGGCCTAACCGTAATCCAGACCTTATTGACTCTGATGATGATTATGATACTAACTATTGTAGTCTGAATTAGCTACCATATTAAGGGTAATTCAGCATAATCCATATCTGATAAGGAAGAATATGCTAAGGCTTTTTTATGAACTACGTGTAAGTAACTGCTCTCCCTATGCTAATTGTGTCATACTACTATGCCTATAAGGATGTATATGACCTACTGAGGAAGAATATATTAGTTAACAATAATGACAAAATTATAACAAATTATATAGTTTTGACAGCATATATATTATGTCATTTGCTTCAAATACAAATATGGCATTTAACAACTGTAATACATTGGCAATGCCATTTGTGAATGATGATTGATATCATTACCAAATGATAACTACTTTACTCATGCTTCTCTCATACATCTTTGATATATTGTTGATACCTCTCTACCTCCCGAGTTATAGAAACGTATCATAAGCTGAGCCGAATCACACACGAGTCAACAATCTCGATGGTAAAGACAAGATAGATACATGAACCAAAGTTATGTCTTTGGCATGATGTCGAGCTGGATTCTGCCAATACAAGAAAGCCATAGATGGTTCACCAGTATGATAGCCACGCTTTTATGATGTCAACAGCGTATATCACGATAATAAGCTTCCTCTGACTGCATACATGGGAAGTATATACTACCGATCATCCTAGTTTTCTACACATCGATGGCTCGCAGACAGCGCCTACGCGCTTCCTAAGAAATGACAGCCTTCAGCAAAATAACGGGATACAGAAGAAAAACTCTATTGCACTCCAGGGTAGCCATATAGCTTTCCGTGGTGGTCCACCCAAACGTATGCACTAGGAAGTATTATTCTACATTTTACGGTTGCAATTGCAACACGAAGAACCACCGGACTGAGGCTCAATAATAAATTCGCTATATGTAAGTCTGCAAAGCTTGCCAAGGTCTAAGTTCATCGAGCACAAACTCATACTAAAAGCATTGTGTGCGTCAGCAACGCACATAATTTTGTTTGGTTGGGCTATGTATTACCAAGAATAACTCAGTATGACAACTGATGCCTACTGATTCGCTGATTTTTCGGTGTGATAACTATTTTCTCAACACCAAACTTTGGTAATCAAATAAATAATCATCACCATCTCGCGAATTTAGAAATAAAGACGGAAATATAAATTCTCAGATATCCGGATCATTACTATATTTTTGATAACATTTAAGAGTACCAGACACTTCAAACTGAGTGCGAATAATGATTCTTTCTTAGAAGTGTTACTTTAGTCTATGCAAAACGTTTTGATATGTTTTGCATTGGAAATTTCCGATTGAAACCACGGTGTCCGAAATTGAGAGCTTTAATTTGAAATCCAGTCCATCTTAAATGAAGCAGCACAACATGAGCCCATATATTGTTTGGATAAAGCTTGGCTATCTCTCTTAGTTGGATACAAATTAGTATTGTGCGACCAGCATCTTTGTCATAAAACTTAAGTCCGAGCTTACTTGAGTAGAAAATCGAGCAATTGTTATCAAGTTTCACAGATCCGTTGTCTTATATATGATTTGGGACTATTCTGCCAGGAGATTTTATTTCAGCTGCCACTACTTAGGTCTACAGAAAACAAAGGTTGTTGTTCTTACTGTACTTTTTGGAGCACAATTTTACATGCAACCATGGTGGCTGATCTTATTGTCGTTGATGCGGTGATGGTGGCGGACCTAATTTCTTCTGGATTTAAAACTAACTGCCTCAGGCCAACTCCCTAACAACTTTGACCACGGCGATAACACAGCATCGAGAAAAAATGTGTGTACTCTTAATAGTGATCCATGAGCTTCAGACACAGAGTGAAACAGGGAATGCGTGTGTATGTGCATGTAAATCCTTGCAACATAGGACTCAGACACAATGGAGTAAAACTAAGAAGACCAATGAATACAATATCCACCAAGTTGGAGCAATAGGTCCTAAGTTGTATTTCTGGACTTTATTCTGCCCAAATGAGAACATGAGAACATAAGAGGTTGTCCGTTGGCAGGTCAAAAAAAAAAATAGATGTGAGTGTATCTGGACAATGTCTTGTCTTACTTTTTCATTTGTACGGATTCCATCAAGCTATACCTTCGTGTGGCTTATAATCTACAGCTGTTATAAATCACTAGGTCACTTATTCTTGCACTGTACAAGGAAGATATTCTGATCTCTAGTTGTAGCCGCAGGTGCTATACATATGTCTGCACATTTAAATATCATAATATACTTACTATGACTATGTCGCACTGTTTATTTGATCTTTCGACACATTTGACTGTCATGTATGCTCCATTCCCCCTGTCCTGGTAGTAACCCACATCCTATTGAAATAAATACGTGTACATATAGATTGGAAGGTAGGAAGACAAGTAAGTAGGTATTTAAACTAGTAAGTATGAAAGTTGATTGAAGTCAGTTTGCTACTTAAGTAGCTATTTGTGTCGTTAAGTTGGTAGGTAGATAACTTGGTAGATAATACTGTTTTGGGTCGATCATCCATGTGGATGATTAGTTGATTAGTGATTAGGTAGTGGGTATTTGGTAGGATATATAGGTAGATAAATAGGTAGGTTTGATGATAGGCTGCTGTTTTAGGCGGGCAGTTCTTTAAATGTTTGGTTATGAAGGCGCGTTTCAAGAAAAGATTAAAACATGAAAACTTGAAAAAGTACATACGACTTTCATTAAGTGCAACACGTGGACTCCATAAATATAGGAGCTTTGAGGGGAAACATGGTGACTGTGACATGGGACCAGATTTTTGGTGCGAAGATCAGTAGTACTTCATGGCTATCTGGGTGAAGCGTGATGATGAAGGGTATTCGTTCACGTTTTCTTTTCATTTGCATTTTGTAAAGTCAGCACTATTACATATTTGTTCTTGCATTTTTGCATCGCTTCCGGTATTGCATCTATTTATAACTCCAGCTTTGTCAGATATCATGTTAGCTATCTGCGGCTCTCAATGAAACTTATATCATCAGAACATATTATTCTGACTCTACGTGTTTGACTGTATGGGATCTTTGGGTGATGTGTCTTGAGTGGCAGGTAGATGGAAGTACATATTGATGCTTTTCATTCGGTTTGGAATAAATGTATGTTTGTTTGCAACAATTTAGTTTTTGTGTCAAAAATATATGATAGGTGTTAGAAATGTCGACAGTGAATTTGATCGAATGACGGAAATTATGGGTTTGCATTATGGGATATAGCTTACAGAAGCCAGAAGTTGGCTTTCTAATCAGCTCATATGAGACAGCAATCTTAGCCCCATAGCTTTTCCGCTTATCTGGAGGTAGCTCTTTTCACTCAACTAAACGTTGTTGTGCTTAAAAAAAAACAGAAGTTTCAAAATACAATTTTAGGGGGCGTCTTTGTAACTATGTTGGGTGCTAACGGTTCTGTGACTTGATTTTTTTGTAAGCCTGCTTTGTGTGTTTGTGTTTGTGTGTTTTTGTGTTTGTGTGTAGGAATATTTCTTGAGTTTACCATGAAAGGAACAATATTAGTGTCAAAAAGCAACAATTATTTGTTTACAAGTTTCGATGGAAGTGTTGATTTGTTGATATGGGGGATTCTGAAACATTCGTGAAACTCAATAAAACAATTTGAGGGTATGGTGTTAAAGAAAATGGATTGCATGAATCCTGATAGCAACTTTATGAAAACAGTAGGGCGCGAAGAATGAATAAATTCCGTATTTAATGTGAGTAAATATACAAATTTGTATTCTGATAAATTTGCAAAGTAAATATACAGATTTGTATTCAGGTAAATTTAGAGAACAAATCGAAGCTCTAGTAATCTTTACAAGGTAAATATATAGTGATTCAACAAAAAGAGAGATAACATTCATGGAAAACAAAGTTCGATTAAAAACAGATCATGGTGGTGCAGTATATGAAACAGCTGCTTTTGAATCAACCATATAATTTGCAAAATTTGACATAAGTTTGAAATCATTCAAACGTTTGAAAGAATTTATAAAAAAGCCGCAAATGGTTGAAAATAAACAGTTGCAGTTGTTGATGGATTTCTGGTTGGTTTTGTGACCACGCCTAAAAAAACTTTTTCAAGCTTCACCAAACACGGCCACAAGAAACAATATTTCAAAACACATTTGCTAGTGTCCTGAATGTACAGTTGTGTACACAAATATAAATCAATTGTGGAAACAATTTAAACAAAACAAAATCAGAAAACAAATTACGCTGAATTGAAAGAGTACTTCACTGAGTTATTTACCTACACTTTATACAAGCAAGTTATAATAAATATTATATGTAGAAAGATATGTGTAAGTCATATGCATAACCGGTAGCAGGAAGATAAGGTCTACATGCACGCAATTAAAAAAATACAAAGATGGATACAAATACTTTTTGAAAGAGATATATGTCTCTTCAAACTAAGCCTGCGCTAGAAAGATAAAACTCACAAATAACGTGAATATATGAAGCTTGAAAATAAATTTTCAAAGACAGAAATCCTGAAAAGATACAGTTCGATGAGGAAAAACAATTAAATTTCAACTTACTTATACAACAAATAATATGTAGTGGACAGGTTCAAGATAACTCAGAAGAGCAGAATGTGAACGTAGTTAACTCTAAAGGAAACCAGAAAGTGGGCTGATGTTTTGTCAAATCTAATTTATGGATACAATAACACCCATCACACGTATATAGACAAGACAAGAAAGAAAACAATTCAAAAATAGGGATCAATCAATTTGGTTTTAAAACAGCGGATACACGTAGAACTACTAAATATAAAATTGATGAAGCAGCCAGAATTACAAAATATAAAGCAATATTTGCAAAACGCTACCTTGGTAACTTACTGAGGAAATAATCAAAACCAGGCATGTAACATCAATTAATTTGTTTTTTTTTAATGGATGGTGATATTGAAAGAGTGTTTTACGAAGAAGAATTATCTATATACGACAAACAATATGACATGTGCAAAATTGAAAAGATTTAAAACCTACAGACGGAAAGGTAGAAAGTATGTACTTGTCAAATGGAAAGGACATGACGAATTATTTAGCTGTTGTGAACCAGCAAAATATGTTATTACGTTAAACTTAATGCTGTGTCAAAGACACATCTATTCGCTCAAGACGATAGAGAACGCATACAACATAGATAGCACTTTTAACGAGCATGACAACTTTAAGGTTTTCAAAGAGAACGATCTTCTAGAAAGTAACAATGTAGAAAAAAAAAACAGCGCATTAGAGAATTAAGGAACTAAAGCATACCAACAACTTGCATGTTTTGTGTTTATAACACCAGAAGGATTAAAGAAAGTACTCACACAAACAGCACAGGTAAACAACACAATGGTACACACGATAAACGAGATACGGTGATTACAATGTAGACAATGTCCTAGCATTTTAATATATGTCATTGCGGAAGAAATAAAAAGAGTTAGCATTCAAAATATCAAACTGATTCCATCTACAGCACACAAACGCCGACAGACAAAGACTGCAAGTTGGGCTATGATATCAGGAAAAAAATAAAGGGTAATAAATTGCACTTAGATTTTGATACGATCTTGGGGCAACTTAAACCTCTTTCAGATTTCATTCAAGATATATTTTGCAGAAAGTCATACAAATAATTCATCAATTATCCTTTTTTCCTGGACAAAACGTTTATCATGAACAATTTCAAGTCATCAAAAAACCTTCAATCTTAAAAGGAGACTATACAAATAACAAAAATAAGTAGATTTGTGAAGATTTTAAAGATCAGGTTGATGAATTAAAAACCGGTACATCATAGTGTGTTTATATACAGATTTTTAAAAAATATTATGTTTTCAGATAACTATTTTTTAGACAGTTATTGAAATTAAACTACTGAATAAATGTTACAGTAACATTCTGAGAGTTTTGTCTAAAAGAGCTACGGTATTTGTTAACTGGTACAAGCGCAAATTAGAACAACTGATAGAGAAAATATTAACACTAAATACAATATGTTACAGATGTAAATATTCTGTACAAGAAACGAGATTAGTTAGGTAATACAATAGAGGAAATTAACAGATTAGAGAGCGAATTAAACACCAGAATTACTTAAGAAAGTGACACAGGTAAATACAGGCTCAGTGTATTTACACAAAGGCCAATTCCTTATACAAAGCATACGAGAACATTGTTCAACACACTGCTATTTTAGTTTGCACAAAACAAACTTTTTCTGGATAAATGGATTTCAGACTTTATAAAATAACACATATAACAACCCACCTTGCATTGCAACTGGGACTAATGACTCAAAATGGCTAACTCGCCTTAAGGAATTCAACATATCAAATGAATTTAATAACCTATAATTTACAAAACTAAAGCTCAAGTTTTCGAATAGCAACCATTACACAATTATGATCACTACACTTTAAACTTTGACAATGATGATTCTACAAAAATACATATCAGAGTGACATGATATTTTGGCAGATACACAAGAATGGATGTGTGGACGGCAACATTTGTCTGTTGGATTTCTTTAATGTAGTTCAAATCAATATACAAATTTTATATTTATTTTAAGATGCAAAAACAGTTTTCTGAATGTAAAATGCCTCTATATGAAGACGAAGAATTCAACTCAAATAACACTAGCATTGATTTAAAACAATGTAATTTGGTTTGCAAGAACTTTAGAATTCTACCACATCATGACTGGAAGATATATGAATGCAAAGCAAATACTTGATAGATAAGGAGCCAGAAGAAGACCATACAACTCAAGACGAAGCTTTTGGAGAACCTACATCTCATTTTGTTTTAGCTGTTCCCTAACGTAAATATGCCTATGGATCAGGCACAGATGAGTGCTGGAGAACATTTTCATCTGATAAAATGAATTATACGATAGACAAAATAAGAACCCACAAGCTGGACATACTTTTTTCTTCAAGATAGTCATTTACTGTCTAACAGATGAAGATATTTTAAGGTCAAATCAGAATAATATATTATATGTGATTTGCATTTTAGGTTCTCAGGTACAAAAAAAACATTTATTACACTGTGTGTTTTGTCTGTATCAGACACTGTTAAAAAGGTAATGGAGCCTTTAGTTTTAGGACAGCAAGGTTACGACACAGATTAATACATAATGGAACAATTTCAACAGTACATTTTAAAATCAAAAGTTAAATTGTACTATGATGTTGGTGGTGACGGTTTCTCTTTGTTGATTAGATACATGGTGATGATGGTGATGAAAATTGATAGTATTGTTGAATACAATAACAATTCACAGAAATCCATTGACTCTTTTAAACTAGTGAGTAACCCTAACATTATGACCGAGATAACAAAGGGACCTATTCTAAATATTGATAAACAACCTGTGACAGTACGGCAAGACATTTTAAAGGATAAAAAGAAAACAAAGTGGGTACAAATTCTGAAGAGAAGAAGGATTATAGTGACGATGTACCCACGTGATGCATTTCTCTTACGGCGATGATATTTCAACTGCAGATCTGATAATGCGATCATATACTTGGACGTTCAGTGGACACGTGTCAATTTAAAACGCCAAAATAACACAATATGGACCACAAAATGAACAAACATTTATTTTTATTCTAATGGATTCTGGAACTGATATGGTTTACTTTTTGAAATAATCTACGAAACTTTTACTCTTGTAGATGCTTTGCTTAAACCTTTTGATAAAAAATGGAAGTAACAAAGCCACTAATGATGAAGCAAGTAAAATAACAAATTCAGGAAGGAAATAAACAATTTGTAGAGTTCTCTTAAATAACTAAGTTATTATGACACCAACACTACAAGGTCATGCTGCTGCAACATATTTCTAACTGAAGCGCATAATTGGATAAAATTTACAAGCCGTGTTTGATAATGCCAACAATGATTCTCCTGAAGTTGGAGTAGGTGGAGTATATAGAGTGGGAGTATTAGGTGGATTAGGAAAACGTGAAGTAGGTTTCGGTGAGTCAGAGTAGAACAAACAACATTTCATACCGTAATTGCTATATATATATATATATATATATATATATATATATATTTATATATTTATACATATATATATATATATATATATATATATATATATATATATATATATATATATATATATATATATATATATATATATACATATACTATTGCTATAGTTATACAATACATTTTTACACCCTTTTCTTTCAACCTTTCACCTAATAGTAATTTTTCTCTCACTTTTGAACTGATTTTTTTTCAATATTTTTGCTACAAATGCTTTCCAACTGTGTTTGATGCCCAAATACTTGCAATCTCTTAATTTCAGTGCATTCGAACTGTACATATAACACATCCTTTTTGTTTGGGTTCTTTTCCTTGCTGTTCAAGCTTTTCTGTCGCTGTATTTACCTTTTCAACATAATACTCTTTCCTCTTTAGCAGCTAATAATCTTCTCACCACAGTTAATAGTTTGTTTTTCGCTTTGAATTATTTTGTGGTAATCATCAGTGTTAATTACTTGTTACTTGTTCATCAAATATTTGTGTTTATTGTGGGTTCAAAATGATATACCCTTTCAGAGATACTAAAAGATTTAAATTATGTTTCTTCTGTTACTTGTGATACACATTAATAAATGCCTTTAAGCCTATAATTTGGAATAAACTTCTGTCTGATAGTTCAACTTTGAATCAGATAGATTTTAAAAAGCCAACTGAAAAATAGGATTTTAAAAATGTTTTTTTTTAAAAAAAAAAAATACACAATGAATAAAATGTGGACCGATTGATTTGTTGTTGATACATTAGTACCTTTAAGTACACATGTTTGACTACTGGGTCATCATTGCAGGAATCTATCTGTATTATGCAGTAAAGTCTAGCAATGACAAAAGAGTAGACGCAGCTATACAAAATGTTTTCAGTGATGAAGTTAACAATCTTGAATGATTCAACATTTGCCTCATGCTCTTCTATGTCTTGCCTTGAAGGAATGTTATAATTGTTAGACCTGTTTTCACTTGTTATCATGTATTTTGTGTTGGACCACTGAAAACATTTCCTTTCTTGTTCAGGATCAGAAAATTGAGAGAGAAACACGCTAAGACGTGATAAACTTGAAGGTCGCCATCACGAACAATTTCGGGTTTTTTAAACGTTTTACAATCTTCGACATAAATCTATTAATAGTACATTCTAGCACATTTAATGTCGTGCCTGATTTCATGTTCTATTTTAGTGCTGACAAAATTACGCTTCTTGTAAAATTAATTAATCTGAAGTTTTCATGATTGTGGTACATGTTTCTAAACTACTTGCAATAGTGATCTTTATCTACATTCTTCCATTTTTAAAAATATCCTTTATTTTTATTAATCAACTTTTTTTTACGCCTTTGTACATATTTTTGTAATAACAGTGTTTGTTCGACTCAGCTATATCTTTATGTTAACATCATTTTGAACACGTTTCAAAGTCCGTCTTGTTTATTTAAGCAAATATTTTTTAAAGTAGCTTTCACATCTGAAAGTAATGTCGTAGGTTATTTTATACTAATCTTTATATCATCTTGAAATCTTTTTCAGTTAAATTTCCAAATTTCATCGTCAAATAAATATAAAGTACAAAGAACATAAATCAATATGAAAAAGGTTATCACAGAACCAGAGAAAATAACTACACAAAAGCCAAAAGATCCACGTTGAGTAAACCTTCGAAGACCTGTTGGAAAACGTTCACCTCAGTTTTAAAAAAAGTAAAACAAAAACAATTAAAAAAACTATAAAAAAACAGTAGAACGAATAAATAAAGAACATTTATACTCTAAAACGGCAAAGATATTGCAAAGAAGATCACACAAATATGATAGTGCACTGCGTGAAAGAAATTTAGCAAAGCCAAGCAACACAATATAGTATTACATGCATGCTGCTGTCGCTATTTTTGTATCTTTGTCATTTTGTTAAGAAATACAGAGTTTTCTTTACAGAATCTTCGTGGCTTTATGTAAGGATTCTCAAATGAATATCAACAATCTGTAGACAAAATGTTGGATCTAGCGATAAACAATCAACTAAAGTACAACTATCTAACGGAGATAACATTAGAGTGGCTGCAACCCAATACCATAAGTGTTATAGAAGAACATTTTAAGTATGCAAAAACGTTTCCTTGATTTGTCAATGGATTAATTAGTACATACTGAGGAAAACAAAAAACATATCAGCACATTTTATAATCCAACATTAACCTCAGCTCTTGCATGCAATTGTCTTTAAAGAGGCTGCTTAACATGTCAATAGTTTCACCATGAACAATGGGCATTGAAAACATTTTCAAGCTAATAATTCCTCTTGTATTTAGTCAGTTCGCATTCGACTATCTGACAGAAAATGGACTTTTACGTGACAGTGATAACACACACAATTTATATAGCTGACTGTTTTCGCTACATAACCAAGACAATGTCGATCAAAACACAAAAAAAACCCACAAAAAAAAAAAAAACATTATTAACACCATTTTCCATGCAACATTAGCCTATACGCTTACTGTTGCCAACATCATTCGTGTATACCAGATATTGTTTTTTACAATTGGTCCACCATTAACAATGTGTCTTGACTAATTTACAAGCTAATCAGTCAGTTTCATTTAGCCAGTTAAGAATCGACTCCCTTATAGCACATGGACTTTTACCTGACAAAATTGTTACGGAGGAAATAAAGTAGCATAGACAATGACTGAAAAAGTACAGAACAAAATCATATACATACAAATTAAGGAGATTAGAACATATTTGATCAAGCAGATTTAACACTATAAAGGTATCAGAAGGAAATATAAAGTTTTGAATTGGGTTGAAGCATGAATGGAAATAGTTTCAGTGTATGTGCTTCAGCAGCTGGTTTGTGTTATTAGGAGTAGCTAATGGTATAGTTGTTCTAAGAACCATTATGTAATTTATCACAGTAGTTATATGAATTTGTTTTCAAAGATTTGAATGATAAGATAATTGGACAAAAGGATTTTGAACATTTTGAAACAGTAATATATACAATCACCAAGTTTAACAGTATCGATTACACGATAACCAAAGCGACAAGTAACAACCAAGCACCACCAAAAAATTCACGAATAGTCAAAGCATCAACGAAAACAACAGAAAACGAAATATATTTTGCCAATCCAGTTGACAACAGAAATGAAAAATTATATATATGATAGAAGATGATACTTTTTATTGTTGGCTACTATAATATTTCCGATAAACTCAAATAGAATATATTTTACTAAATCAGTGATAAGATTGAAATGAGGATTGTGTCAATCCATGATGGTTGTATATGATATATCAAAGAGGGAATAACAGCAATTGATGATAAGGAAGAAAGTATTAATATCGAATGTTTGAAACTCAACTCAAAAGTTCAGATAACTCCGAGTAACAATTACACAGTGCAAATAACCAACTTCAATTCAAAATAGCAGAATTAAATCACCATAGTGAAATACACGCATCTACTGAATCTGATACAGCTTGTGAGGTTAAAAAAAAAAAAAAAAAAAAAACATTTATATATTTTCTTCGACCAAATTAATAACAAATTTTTATTAAAAAAATGCAGTAATGGTTACTATTGATGTTAGCTATAGCTTTTGACAGTTAAAATGATGTTTTTGGTTGAGACTTTCTTCATACAGTGTTAATGGTCATTAAAAGCAATTACAGACAGGTACCATTAGCATATTGAATATCAGCATCATAGATGAATATGGAAAAGATATAGATTTTCATGTTATGCTTTAGCGGTAAAATAGCTGTGCTTACTCATTGAAGATTCCAAAATAATCTGCAGATGAAATCTACATTGTAAAGGAAATGCTATATACTATCTTTAAGATAGCAATGTTTAAATAATTTAGCTTAAAAGAATAACCTTGGATGAAGATTTAATACCAAGGCAAATTAAAACTGAAAGCGGTTGTAAAATATGTGACTCACAAATAAAACAAATCGCTACAGCATCAGTTATGTTTGAGGTGCAATATCTAATATATCACGAAGCAACTATCTTTTCAATTTGTTTGATCCTAATGGTAACGAGGAAAAACAAATTTGACATCATAAAAGCTCGAAAATTACCACAGAAAATAAATCAGAATTCAATTAAAAAGACCAAAGACACTTAAATGCTTCAATACAAAATTGAGCTAGCTTGGATACTCAGTAATAAACAACCTTGATGGATGTTTTTATATATACTCATCTACTCAAGGTGCTGATCACCAAAATGAGTTAAAGAATCCGGCGAAACTTACAAAAAAAAAAAAAATCCCCCCAAAATAATAAAAAAATATAAAAAGACAACAACCAAAAAAGAGTCAACCTAAACTTAATGATTTTTTAACAATTTTCTACCAAGTACAATACGAATACATGTTCAGTGGACTTGTGTTGGGTGTTGGTGTATATGTAGCTCAAAAGTTTGTGTAACATAAATAGCGAAGATGTCTACCGATAGTAAATACATAAATCATAATACACTGGAAAAGATAATTGTGCGAGTTTAATAACTAAATCAAACACATCATTGTATCAAATAGACTCGTTACAGACATACATGTCAAAGATAAGTTAAAACATATATTCGTTGTACCTCAGGATTGTTATCGTGTCGTTTTATATAACTGTGAAAGGAGATGCTAACAATGCCGTTTTATAATTATTGTGAAAATCATGATCATAATTTACATTAGCGATAATCTTATCAAGTTAAATGACTAGAACGTTTTCATGGAATGCAAAGTTTTGTAGTTATAAATTTCGGTTTGAGTAAACAGGATTGAACAAGGTATGATGAAATAAAATTTAAAAACAAAAACAAACTACGAATAATACTTTGTTTCCAATTATCGACTGTGAGAATCTTGAAGACGTGAACAAGAAAGAAGCTACCCTAACTAATTATATTTAGTATTGCCATTTTTATAAGCATAACGTTCGTAATTTTATTTTTCATATCTATGTCGTATCAGGTATATACCTTCGTTAGTTCCACTTTCAGTCATCAAGCTCATATCATTGTTTGTTATTAATACAAGTTTAACACCACATAGCTTTAAAGACGCATCATAAACTATATCTGGTACAGTGTAATAATGTGATGCATCAGGTTTGTGTTTTTTTCACACATGCATTTCAGAATTAATTGAATATGTCACATAGCATCAAAGTTTATTTTGTCATGTAACAGTCGTGTAGATCAATTAACATTTTAAGACTGATTTGTAACATCATATATTTGACATACTGATAATTATCACTGTATATGCTTTAATCGATAAGTGATGAGTAAACATTTTCTTGAATGGCGTAGCAGTTCCATTAAACGTTTCAAACTATCCATGTATTTGAATGGATAACTGCCTTTTCGAGGGAACCGATGTTCCATATGTTCAAAGTGTTTCATTGTTTTTATATATTTTGTATCGTTTGAATTTTTAGTCAACTGGGCAAGAGCTTGACTCAGAAATCTATAGATATCTGTTCAACTAAAAGTCTCGTTTCCTTCTTTCATGATCTTGTCACTTTTAAAGTCCTTACTAATTGATACGTACTTTTCATCAGTGTTATGTATATTCTATATCATAGTCGGGATCTTGACCTACCATCTCCTTGATACACGGATGTAGTGACTGAACAAAGTGATTAATTTCAGATAGTTATAATTCAAGTAGCAATCGCTATATACATTCCAGTCAAGGAATAATGGTTGCGAACTTTTGTCGTTCTTATTTTTCTTTTCTCACAGATATAACAAATGTCATTTGAATTTTAATGTTTTTTTTCTCCATCCTCTAATGCACCATACGTTTTGGATTTTTAGTTTTTAATTCGTTGTATACTCTTTTTGATATCTTACACAATCACTTGTAGAACACCTTAATGTCATAAGATTTTGTCAATTGCCTTCATGTAGATGCAACATGTTGAAGGAACGTGTTGATGCATTGTTGCGTTTTTTCAGTCCAAGATAATTCCCTTAAATAAGTAACAGTGTTACATTTAACCGGTGCACAGCTTAGAGACCGTGAACATGGTACGCTGATTCAAAGTCAGCATAAACAAAAAAACAGAGCTTTATGATTGTGATGAGATTTTTTGCATTCTTCAACTGACCCCTCTTTTGGCGTTATATATTTTGAGTTCTCTGCACTGTAATACAATGCTGTGTGCTCTGATAACTGAGTTGGT
Organism: Margaritifera margaritifera; assembly: GCA_029931535.1. Classification (NCBI taxonomy): domain Eukaryota; kingdom Metazoa; phylum Mollusca; class Bivalvia; order Unionida; family Margaritiferidae; genus Margaritifera; species Margaritifera margaritifera. The sequence goes on from JAQPZY010000647.1 coordinate 91,228, forward strand.
GTATTGAACAACTTAAAGAATTGTTCCATATTCAATATGTATATCTATGTGTATTAATTTGGGTCGATGCTATCCTTAATAAAATAAACAAAATCAAAAAAAAAAATCAACGGAATTGTACCTTCTGTCTTTGTATTTATTGGCATGGCATGAATCGAATATGATCAGCATGCCAACGCGTCTAACTTTCTATGCCTAAGTTACTCTGTTAGCTTTAATTCAGTTTCTTTTCATATCACTTTCTACCATGTAAACTATTTCATACACATTTACAGCTATATAAAATTCTTTCTCAAATGTGCTTTTGTATGCAGTTTTCATCATATAGCTATTAAACGAACTTGAGTACTTATTAAAAATGTGGATTTCGTTGTGAAGCATTTAAAATCGATCTTACTGCATAAAATAAATACCATCTGTCTTTAGGTCTATCTCTCTATCTATATATAAATGCATAAATGCACACACACACACACACACATATATGCGTGTGTTTGTGTCTGTGTGTTTCTGCTGAATAGTTGATACCTATCTATGTGCAATGTTAAATAGTCAATTCTGTCAAACATCCATTTCGAACTTTCCTTTAATTATTTCCAGATTTAGTTTTGTAAAATATCAAACAAGCGTCAATGGCATCATTAATGACACCTCTTTTCACTGCGTTCATAGGTTTTCTTGTATGGCAAAATGCTGTGTATTTTAAATTTTTCTACTTGATGAGTAGGTCGCTTCATCAACCAGATCATCAAGTCTGCCTATTCTTTCACAGAACCAAAAACTCTCTAATTTTCTGAAGATTATTTTGGCAATTAAGGCTCAATGCCATGAAGACATTAATGCAAACCATTATGGGTTACCACTGCATAATTTGTAAATATTGGCATTTCTGTTCAATGAATCTCTAAACATTATCGTTATGAGTACGTTCACAATTTGCTTATATGTAAGTCTTATTTTTTTTAAGATAAGAGGTGTATGCATAGATCCTCAAGTTTTCTCATTCTTGCTTTGTAATTGGTAAATTATGTAATTATGTCAACGTCATTGATGTATGTAAATAACATTAATTTCAAGATATATTTCCTTATTTTGTATAGTTTTGTTCTTTTTAATTATTTAGGGCTGGTATTTGTTATTGAATTTTTTAAAGATTCTTAGTTTTCAAAATATAAAATTTTTGAATGATATAAGTTTTCAAACTTTTAAAATGTTTAGTTGTTTATTTTAATTGTAATATCTTTGATTTATTACCTTTTAATGTATTTGTATATTGTTTCCTTAAATATTTTAACTTTTATGAATATATTTAATTTTTTAACTTATATTTACCCACCGCAGTATCTAATTTATCTGACGCTATTAGTAAAAATCATATTAATATATTGAAGGATCATCAACGTGTCGTATTATATATCTTTTGTACACTCTGTGATCTTTCGGCACACTTTTTATTGTTTACATGCCTACTTTTAGTTTGCCCTTATTATTTATGACATCCCGTCCGATAGATTATGTTACACACATTGAGTGTTCGTCACCAACGTCATCTAGATATTTATTTGTAAAATCGCCACTTATTTTTATATTCTTTTTTATTTATGACATGCCGTATGACTTATTTTATTGTATTTCTTTATTTATTGGCGTATTGGTATTTAGTTTAGGCTTACTTCATATACTAAGGTAGAGTCAAATAATACGGATGCTAATTTCCATAAACACTGTTCTTGTCCTCGTTATCTCAGACTAAGTACAGTACGATAAATACATATCTTTCTCTCAATTATCTTTAAAAGTATACAAGCCCTACCTGTGATTGTTTTGAACAAAGTTTACACATATAAATTATATATTTTCACTATTTACCTTTGTTATTGTGTCATTGGCTCTTTTTAAAAACATCTATACTAATAACATATATGCGGTTACAAAGAAAGTAACTCATCATATCAATTGATCTTCCTTTGACCATGTTTTATCGAAAATACAAGTTTAAATAGGACATCAGTAAGGACTTAGAGTACATTTTACAAGCGTTTCAAAAATCATAACCAAGTGTGTTCAGGAAATTGTACTTTGCTTCAGAAATCCGAATCCTGTGTGCTTGAGAAACCCACTTTCTTACCATCGGATTGTTCAATTAAATTTTATAAGTGTTTCAGGAGCCCCGTGCGTATATAAATATCAGTGCCTACACTTTGAATAAGGTAGCTAGTAATACAACAGTACGTTTTTGTTGTAATTCGTTCAAAGCTTACCTCCTTTTCCAAATGTCGTTCCTTCGCCAGAACTGATCGACCATCTTTCAATTTTCGCACATAATAGACGTCAGCCTTTGGATTAATCTCATGGTTCCTCTTCAAATTTAACGTCAATGCACCTGATCCGCGCCTGAGATAAAAGGTCAACTCATCAGCAAGGTCAAGGTCACTGAGTGTCCGTTTGTCGGACTGGAATATTGTGGTCACATCTTTCAACCAGACCATTTCTGAGCCTGTAGTTACTGGGAAAACTGAGATGAGAAAAACTAGATAGATACAGTACTCGGTCATCAGTTAAGTCACATTAGTTGAAATAAGAATAAATAAATAAATAAACGCATTTTTAACTAAGTACACCCACTGGTCATCTTCCTAATAAATCAATAATGTATCGTAACGTTCTAATAATAATAATAATAATAATAATAATAATAATAATAATAATAATAATAATAATGCATTTCCATAATCAAGTGTACTAGAATGTATTTATAAAGTTTTTGTTTAGTTAGCAATGACAGCTAAATCTTAGGCGTGATAAAAAAAAAATATCATTATTTTTCCGATGAGAAAAGTGTACAATTAGAACTTACTATTATTTGGCACCATATGGTCATTATAGTGCCGCTGTACCGTTAAACGCTGATACATACATCATGCACATCTAATAACCGACTACGTCCGACTTGAAACAAAATATGGAGGACCTTTAAAGTAGAATACTACTCAACCATTTTACATCCGGGAAATGATAATATTTTAAAAAAGTTGAAAAGTGGTCTATCGAGAGTGCGACAAAGTTAACAAACTGGTGTGTCGCCTAGCTAGTTTGGGCAACAATGGTATCATTTTGACATCGCTTTTCAAGCTAGAATTTTAGATGGGATTAAACGACGTTTTGCGCTGGTTGTGACTTTCTTACAATACCATTTAGGAATGTGGTTCTTCATTTTGTTGATTTTTGCATTCAAACACGAATTATGTGGACCTGGCAATCCTGCAGCCAACTTCGGTAACATACGCTGCCCCTATTTTCGAAAGTAATTTAATTTAGGTTTGCAGTCAAAGCTCAACTATTCCCATATTTTCCATTGTTTCCATACATGATTATGAGTGTGATTAGAATTAAAATCGCTAGTTAATTAAACAGTTTTAGTATTGTATTTATTCAAAAGGTTTTCCCTAAAAACGTTTGCCGCAGAGTGTAAAATTTACTCTATGGGTAACGTTGAATATCAAATACAATCAGGTCACATAAGACCAGTCACTTACAATTGCAACCCTTCATATTGAAAACTATTTTTAAGTAAGTTACTACATGTAACCTACTTAGTTTTATTTGATGTTCGCATGTAGGCATTAGCGGATGGTACCTCGTCCTTGCTTACATAAATGTACATACTTGACGTATTAATAAATTTTAAGATCTGTCCATCCTGACGGAAAGAGAGTTGTGGAGGAAAGGAGATAATCAGGGAGAGGTAAGGAGGAAGAAAGAAGCAAAAATAATGGAACATATGAAATAGGCCTATATATGAAAATATAAGTTTGAATAACAAATATAAGAGCAGACATATTTCCTCAGTGGGAAGCAAATCAGTTCCAAAAGTGAGTATACCACTGTGGCGATAAAAATGGTGTCGCTACTGTAGCGATATAATTGTTCTCCGACTGATACAATTGAATATCTCATTATGAAATTCGTGTTAAAAATACATGATGCCAGCTTTTCAACAAAAGTGCGGTCTGTTTAATAGTCGTCTGTGTAGATAAATGAAAGTCTTGCGCAGAAACCATTTTTCTTGGGTTAACTTGAACTTAGCACATTTTACCTGGAGATCGACGTGCTTCTTCCTTACCATACGCTCAATCCATCCACAAAGTTTGGTTAAGGTCTGTAATGTATAACTAATGTTACTGTGCCTTTTGACCCCAAATCAATAGCCTTCTTCCTGGTCAACGATGTTTCGTTTATACATGTCATGAAGGACTAATGTTAGTGTCAAGAAGCCATGTTTGTTAGTCTTTCAGTCACATGCGATTGTCACCTTTGGGCTTTTGAATCCAAAATCAATAGGGTTCTTCCCTACAAGAAGCTTTAGCTATCTACGCAAAGTTTGGTACACATTGATGACGGAGAACCCCAGTTATTCTGCGGAAACCATTATTCTTGTTTCAGTCAGAGTGTCCCCAGCCTTTGACCTCTTGACCCCTAACTCAATAGGGTTCCTTCATTACCCCAAGTGCAAGGCTTCCACAAAGTTTAGTAACTGTAGATGGTGGAGAACTAGAGGTATTGTGCGAACCATTTTTCTTCTTTCAGCCATAGTGACATTAACGTTTGACTGTTGACCCTGACATTGGAAGGTTTCCTTCCTACATAAATTGGAAACTATCTACAAAGTTGTGCAACTGTAGACGGTGACAAGTATGTAGAACTATTATGCTGAACTCTTTACATACATATGTGTCCAACGGGATGGTCGGCTTTGAAATAGTAAACAAAACTGTATAGTGGATTGCCAGATAGCAGAGGCGCCTTACTTAGCGGCGATGGTACACAGGAGCATTAACCTTATCTTTCTTATAATACATTGCAAAATGACTTAATCATGTTTTAAAACCCCTTTGAACGAAATAATTATTCAATTTATTCATATACTTTTGCACAGTATTGTCTGTCAACAATTCCAAGCTAGCGAAGTATCTGTGCCTTGTATCAATGATGTAAAAACCTGCCATAAACTGGTCACATATAAAAGAGCATATTTTACCTCAACACAAATAAATAAACCTGAAATATCATAACGCACATTACACTTTTCCTTAATACTTGATAAAGTATATACAGGAGCAATAAATACGTGTTTTGTTCTCAAGGTTTTTATATCCATTGGTTACAAATATGGGGATAATGACGATGATTACAACTGCTACTTCTGCTGCTGCTGCTACTACTACTACCAGTGTTACTATGCATGAAAAGTTGTATTTTAAAGTGTATACTGATACATTTTTTCATAAAAAAAAAAACATGTTCAGAGCAATGATTCACAAATAGCAAGTATAGTGATGTCGATAAAGACATAATGTTCTTTACTTCATTTTTGCAATAATATGCGTGAGTAAATAGCAAATGAATACAATGTGCAAATACTACTATACGCTTTTATTGCAAGTCTGCTTATTCTGAAAAGTCGCTAAAACTTTAATATGTCACTAATTGTGAAAGAATACTGCCTCTAATGTGTTCATTTTAACTTATATGCCCCCTGTTTTAAATGTTAAGTTTAAATGCGTGTGGTTCTTTCTAATTCAATTGTATGTTTAACTTAGTTTGAACTTAAACTTGGTAGGTATCAAACTGTATTTGTCAGTGGGTGACTCTGTGTTTGGTGGTACTGCAAACCGCGCTGTTTTACGAATTACAATCTCAATGCTATTTACAGGTTTTCACACTTTGCAAGCTGATAATACCAACCTTTCTTGCCGCTAGATGATAATACGTCAGTAAAGAGGCCCTATTTAGTTACTGACAACGGGAAGCTGGTGAGATCTTTACCTTACGTTAAATTTCTCTGTTTGCTTCAAATATATATTCAAAGAGATAAATGTAGTGCTATTTCTGATACCATAAAATGTATTTGGCATTACTATGGCAGACAGCATCAATAAACCTTGGTTCAGATCACCTACACAGGAAGAATGCATTAAACATTTGACTCAAAAATATGTTTCTGAAACGTTATTTCTATTTCTGATTCTTCATTATCCTATTGAAGCACAATATACTTTTGCTGCTGGCCAACTTCCTTAAAGCATCCAAAAGCCGATTTATGCATGAATAAGTTGGGTACACTTCTATCATAAAATGTGATGTACACACATTCGTTCCCATGATAAAACGAGAGCGAAAGACATTCCTGAAATGCCGAAAGATACAGTCGCATACTTTGTGAAAATTCAAAGACAGGGCGAGAATATGCTTCATCAGCTGTTGTTGTTTTGCTTAGTTCCTTTTTTGTTCTTGTTTTATTTTTTTCGCTTTGTTTTGTTTTGTTTTGTTTCTGCAAGAGATAATGCTATCCTAAGTTCTTTCTTAATATGGTGTGTGTTTATCATTTAATTGTTATATGCCTTGTCGTGATATCCCACCTGATCATCATTTGGTAAAAAAATTGACCCCACGAGCTGAATTTACTCATTATAATTTTATTTTTAATGCACGGTGTCAAAACTTTCCTGTTGTTGATGGCGAATTGCAGTCGTACAAAGAACTGACAATATAAACGGTCGCAAAAGAGTATACATTAGTCAGCGTTAAATACTAACATGTTTCAATTGATTTCTACAGGAATCTGTTTCTTGTCTTTTTTTGTATTCATATTATCAGCTACCACAAGTGTGCTAGATGCGATCAACACAATGATGATTTCAATGAAGTTATTCAGCATGCTTTGGATAACCACCCAGATTGTGATATAAGATACAGAGCAAGGACTTTACAAGATCAGACCGGCAGGGTATGGTACATGTCTAAGACGCATATGGGACACATTTCTAATTTGTTAACAAAAGAAAACAGTCGCTGCCTTAGACAGTTAACAGGGTATTGATGTAAGAGGATCACATGTGAAAACAAGTAAGAGAATACACTTTTCAAGAGTTCGTTTGTGTAAATATCACGCCAATAACTAGATTATGAATTCCAGGCTCCACCCATCAGGTATTAGCTTCATATCACCACAATCAATATGAATGTATTTTTACAGGAGGAACAAAAAATGCTTAAGAAGGAGTAAAGACAGCTTGTGGGGTTAATTTCTTACAAAAATCAAGATCAGTGGAATGTCTAGGCAAGGAATGTAAATATTTTATGATAAACAAACATTAGATTATATAACAACTTAGGATACTATTATTATGTTGCAGAAAATAAGCAACAATGACAACAGTCAATTAAATATGTTTGCATGGTCTTCGGATTTTCCTACATTTTGCGACTCTACATTTAGTCATTTGGGGAAAGTCTTTCACCGTCGTTTAAACCTCGAAAAAAAAGCGGCGACAGTACGTTTTCTCATAAAAAGCGTACCCCACAGCATAAATCAGTATTGTATGCTTTAATCAAGTTGACCTACATCAAAAGGCTTATCTGCTTCTAAAGAATAATTAATATGCTGTCGCGATGTGGAATCAAAAACAGAAATAAATTTTGAAACAACATATTGTATAGATATCTTTTTGATGCATTTCCTCCGCTCTAGGCGATCTGGACCAAGGTATATCGATGCTGTCTGCCATCGATTAGGACCAAAATAATACCCAATACAATCTCTGGTAGCATGAATGGTGCTATATTTAGTTATGTGAATAGATATTTCCAACCAAAGCAAACTGGGAAAATTAAAGAAATGTAAAGGTCTCACCAGATTTCCTTTGACAGTAACAAATGGCGGCTTCACTGATGTATTATAATTATGCCGTAAGAAAGTGCTGTTTTTTCGGCTTGCATAATGTGGTGCTGAATAGTTGCATTTTCCAAAAAGCTTTTCAAAGTCAGTAAAAATATGTTAGTTCTGAAATGGAAAAAGAACCAAGAAAGGACACATGTAATACACACACACACATACGCATATATACATGCAATAAAAAAAAACCAATTATTCTACGTCTCAAACAAACGCATAAGAATTGTGATCTTAAACTCTAATTTCTGGTCAACAAAATGAGTTATTCCTCTGGGATTGCGAAATCTAGGTCAGAAGGTCAAAAGTACTAATTATCACGCGCTAGATCACGTGATATGACTCATGCTTAGCCGACAATATTTATTTTCTCAAGACCAATGTACTGGGTCACATGTACCGTATATGTACATTCAGCAAGACGACAGCTGTTAGACTTTTAGGCAGAGATCTTAAAACTATACCTTTATTTAAAAACAAAATGATACATAATTCCGTAACAAGATATATATATATATATATATGTAACATCTCAGTGAGACTGACAGACTGATAGACTAATCGTCGTACCTGGACAAACATATACCAAAAGTCCAACGGTAAATATAAATACACTTATGTTCATAGTCAAGACTGGCTGGCATCAATGGAAATACTGATCAGCCTAGCCACCGACATCTAGCTAATATATAAGATTCGTTGGGGATAAATTCTAAAGGTCAGGCTTAATTTGCCGCTGCCACGTTTCCATTTTCTATTGGTCGAAACTTATGTAATACAGACTACAACAGCTACGGTGCAAAGACCTGAGAGTTCTCGGTTTCAAGTTTGTTAACTATGGCAAAGTTTGTGAAAAGAGGAGTGTGCAAGAGCATTGGCTTCAGCAAGGTCCTATGAAAAACATTGTGTACATTTATTTAAAAGTAAGAAACTTTGTCATAACAAAAATTAAACAATGCGACACGACTATATATGAAATCTGGAGAAAAATTGCAAAGATAGCAAAGTACATCTCATATATTCATTCTTTGCATTGAAACATTTGAATACCTAAAGGACAAAAAAGAAATAAAACAATTTATTTTTACAATGAGGGCAAAAATATATATTTCTTATTAGGGCGATAAATGTGCATATTTATCAATGATATAAAATGTATACTACACACACTTTTGTTATTAAGTCATAGTTAGCAAAATTGATATAACTCTTGAAACATATATGCATGTAATATTAAATGTCGACTTAGAAAAAAAACTAACACTTGTATTGTACCTCATAATGTATGTATATAGGTGCGTATCTATGTATGTACACTAATATGTTTTTATGTACGCATATATGTATACCTGTATGTGTATTCATATATGCATGTATGCATACGCTGATATGTCTTTCTCTTTGTCTGTATGTATGTCAGTATGTATGTGTATATGCATGTGCTTGATTGATGGCAAATATGTATTTTCCTGTATATGTATGCATGTATTGATGCATGTACGAATTGATTTGCAATATACGTCACACAGGATGGATAAGGATCATATTAAAAGAACAATTTGATCACAATAATGTGAGGACATTGTGAGTGAGATTGGGACATTTGGTCAAATACTTACATATTACCTGTATGTATGTATATATGTATGTATGTATGTATGTATGTATGTATGTATGTATGTATGTATGTATGTATGTATGTATGTATGTATGTATGTATGTATGTATGTATGTATGTATGTATGTATGCATGCATGCATGCATGCATGCATGTATGTATGTATGTATGTATGTATGTATGTATGTATGTATGTATGTATGTATGTATGTATGTATGTATGTATGTATGTATGTATGTATGTATGTATGTATGTGTGTTGGAAATTCACATTTGTAACGCCACCTCTGCCGTCACTGAAAAAGTGACTAATATACCACACCATTCTGGTAAAATAATAATACAAATGATAATAGCATCGTGTGCTTTTGGGGTGGAGGAGGTTTAATATAAATTAAGCAGATAATCTGAAGCACAATACAAGTGCTAAAGTACACAAAGTGCAAGCACAGGCGCTAAAGGTACACTGGTGCCCCTCTGTCGACGCCTGCAATGAGTGAAAGGCCCAATGATATGCATGTAAATTGAAATGCACAATGTAATCAACAACACAAAAAGGACATCATACATTATCAAATTCACTAGAAACTCGGGCTTATTCAAAACTGAGAAACACCATGCAAACTTTCGTCCGATATAATGACTCTGAATCCGTAAATTTCTGCTTTAAGGTGACATCAGCTTAATTATTTAAATGTTGTATACACGTTTATATTGAGAGAGAGAGTCAGTGGTTGATACTCAACACGTGGCATCGTAATAAGGTTATAAGTGACTGCACGTGGCTAGTTGCGCGAAGTGTGCTTTATTCAGTATTGTTTTTAAAGAAAAATGACGGATATCACAGTTCAAAGCCTTCCACTTTAGTTTGCCTTATTACATACAGTAGCTTTGCAAAACGTCAATTCCACACATCGAAATGATTATCGGCATCGCCAGAGGATATTTTAAAATAAACAGACCCTCGTTAGTTAAATCTTGGCAAACATCCAATAAAACTACATAGTACTTTGCGTTTATATCTGACACACCGACCCTGTTCTGTATACAGTATCTCTATTAAAATGTCCAACGTATTTTGGTAAAGAATTAGAAAAACAGCACCAATAGCGGAAACTTTCGTCCATTTTAAAAACAACAATCTTCCAATATACATTAGCCAACATTTTTATAAAGTAAACGCTATTGCTTCTTCATTAGTGCACTATTCATATAGATAGTCAAATTGAAAATAGCATGTAGATCAATTCATTGTTTACTTATGAGTATTTAAATATTGTTCAGATTGATCAGCATTGTTCTAATCTAATGTGCGTATTATGTTCATACTGAGCCAAGAAAGCTCACTAATAAATATTGTTTAAACCTAGTAAGATATGTCGGATTTCTATTCCAGTATATTTTTACTGTATGCACTTTAAGATATCGACTCTCTCTCTCTCTCTCTCTCTCTCTCCGTTATGATGCAAATTTGACCGAGTTTTCTCTGCCCGGCCTTTCCATTTGTATAGAAGTAGAAGAAAATTTGATTGATATTTAAATCGCAGGCCACACGCAGTTAGTAAATTGGAAAAACAAATAATTTATGACAGGTGACAAACTGTGTATTTAATATGTTGAATATGAGCCACCTTTAATGGACAAACATAAAACGTATCTATTCAGTATTTGGGAATAAGAACTGATTGAAGCTTATCATTCGTCATTCACATCGATATTCCTATTTTTTTTATCTCTCTTCCATCTATCATTCGGAGTGTACATTACTATGACAAATAGGTAGCACATTTTTATTGAAGAACAGTAATATATCATATACTCTTTAACATAATATACTGTATGTTTCTCTAGTGAAATAAATATACATTTAATGTCAATTTACAGCACGCTTTCTATCGAACAACATCCATCACATCTCTGACGGAGAATGCTTGCACATACACACAAACATATTTAAAAGTAGATTGCTCATAGAAAGTATACAAAACTGACTGATAACAAGATCAACTCAAATACCTGGCATGTATAGTGTTATGTATGATGTTTATATAATAGTATAAATATTTTAGGAAATTATAAATGTTTCTTCACTTTAATATTTGCTTAAATCTTAATGTTTATCAGGAAAAACATGTTTAACTAGTGTCCTTGAATTAGGTTGTTTTGATCAATATGTTTTCTCAATTTGAAGGTCAAGGTTGAATTTTGTTTACAAGTAAAATTCCATTAAGATGACACACATTCTAGAACATTCTGTCATGTGACCAATCTTTATATATGCCATGTTTGGTGGACATTTATTCAGTTTTGACATTACCATCAGTCTTGTAAAGAGCTATTACAGTTGTGAAAATTCATTACAAATTCTAAGAGAGGAATTATTTTAAATATTCATTAGATTATAACAGTGCTCATAAACTTTTGGATTTTGGATTTTTAATTAATGATTTTGGAATTTATGTGAACTTATTCAGAGATTTTGGAATACTTCATTTTGACATCAGCACATCAAGATTTCTAGTACATCAGGACTTTGGAGACCATTAGTACATCATAACATTCAAGGACACAGCCGTGAATTCGGAACATTCTATATTTAGGACTTGTGATTAGAACAATCATTCTTATTGGATTATTAGGATTTCAAAACACATTACTGTAAGTGACTTTTTGATTTTTCATTTTAATTATCTAGTAATAAATTGCTTGTTGATTTTTTACTTGATTTGTTGGTTTCACTTTCTTTCTGTTACATTTTTCTTAGACCTTAGAGTCGTAACAATAGATAAACGGAGTATGTCTATATACATGTGAAATCACTATTACTGTTATGTCAATTAAGAAAATTTCTTCGTTAACATTTTCAAGAGTTTGGATAATTTTACCAGTACAAAACTATTTCCCGTTGAACGCACTGGTTCAAATTTCACAACATTTGGTCTAATATAAAAAGTAAGGTTTTAAAACGTTAGATCTTTTACTTGAAAACAATGGACTGATGAATACATAGTATTATTCATCAACGATGTCGTTTTTCTCACAAAGATCTCACTTTCTCCCTTGATGTGGTATTGCTATTCAAAGCCCTGCCTATACATTGATAATCAAGATCCAGAATCCAATCATGCGATATGTAATATGAACAGTGATTGACTTTCTACTCAGTTCGGAATGCAGCATGCAAATAGGTGTATTTTTCCAGAGTTAGGTTATGTAAAAAAAAAATTCGTTATACATGTTTTCAATTACTTCATTATTTCCAAACCCAAACTTCACAAAGTTACAGCAAAATAGGTAAAATTTTATGATCACAAATTAATAATTGCAAAGCGATGGGAATGTGCAAGTTACGCATTATTTTAAGAAGAAGATGCATTGCTTTTTGTGCTTATCAACTTTGTGTTTATAAGCACTTTCAACGGCTGGATTTTGACAATATTTAAAACTTCAAGTCTAAAATTTTCAAGGATGTTCATGAACCCTGTAATACTACTACCACTACTACTACTAATAATAATAATAACCAAAACATCTAACGATAAACAACACAAGAAATGATCAAAAGCAGGGGATATCATTCAATATTACAAAATTTGATACTATCAAGTACAAAGTAAGTGGCTGGTTGATCAAAAATGTCGATATCAAATGCTGTAAAGAAAACGTTACTAAACTGTTTATAATAATTTTAGTAGTCCTCTTCACAATAGCTTTCTTTCGACTTAAAGCACTTCTCCTATCGTGTGACCTATGTCATGAACATGTGCAGCAGACCGTTACGTTACATCATTTGTAGCGACCAGGTGATTGCATTCCTTAGTTCGTCTCTACTTTTGTAATATTTCAAGTTTGGAAAGCCAGAAGTCGAAAGGAGCTAATTATGGGATGGCTGGTGGGTGATTTATGGTTTCAACACCAAGTTTGTATAAGGTTCGCATTTAAAATGTGCATGTGTCTACATGTCGTTTTCCTTGTGCAAGATGAAGCCACCTCTCAGCAGGATGGATAAATTTTGCGAATAGCCTCGCGTAAATTATATTTGATAACTGCAGCATAATATTGTCAATGTACTGCGGTGTCCTCTGGTACCATATATGTTGAAAAACATAATGCACATAACCTTTCCAGCATATTTGGAAAGCCATGAATGTATAGGCGATGGCGATCTTGTGTGCTTTGTCTCTTACTTGTGGATTCAAAGTAGTATCTTAGTTTCATTAGACGTAATAATCTTGTTTAAAAACTTTTTCCTATCTTGTACCTGTATACAAATGGCCAGCCGATCTTTAATCTAACACTAATTTGTTCTTTATCTTACAATGCACCCAACGAGCACGAACTATGTGCATTCCCGATTCTTTGGTCAGAAATGTGTCTACAGCACATTTCTTTATGAAATATCAAAATTGCCTACTACCTGTAGGACAGTAAAATGTGTGTCTGCCTTTACATATACTTCCACAAAATAGACAATTTCTTCCGATAATGGTTCCCATGTCCTACCTTTTCAAACATTATCTTTAGCAGTCTCCTTACCATCATTAACACGTTTCATCTATGTACTGATTTCAGATTTAGCATGTCCTTCAGGTCCAGGACAATATCCAAGTCAGCTTCTATCTCTGTAAAGGAGTTTCCTAAGTTTGTCTAAACTTTTACAATCGCTCTGTTCAAAAACGGACTCATCTGCCACCTCGTCTACATATATAATGGATAAAAAGATGACGTCATTAAGTCTGTGTCGTCATCAACCTAAAATGACGTCACGTCATACATTTGGATGTTTTCAATTATATATGGGCGGATTATCTTGAATTAGGGTTGGTTTGTTTAGATTATACTGCATTTTTCTAGAACTTTTCTATCAACCCTCTTATTTGTACTAGTTTCTGACACCTAAACGAAAGCGTTGTTTTAAAGAGCATTTTTAGAACACATTTGTATAACGCAATGATCAGTGAACCCGACATTAGAAAATCGATAGTCTACTTATATGACTTATTATTGAAATTTAGCATTAAGGAAGGTATTATGTCATGTTGAATTTGTTAATGCCATCAGACCAAAAGGACATAAGACATGATAATTTCAGTGTCTTGCTTAAATATTACATCATAAAAATTCAATTGCATAATGGATGTTGTCTTGTCTACAGTTCCGAGAAAATATGAATCACAGGTGACAATATTTCAGGAATGAATATTTGCAAAGAAAACCTTGTTTTAGTTATTTGTAGATATATTCTCAATAGTCATTCCCGCAGTCTAATCCCCACTCATTATAAGATCTCTATAATTTACAATATGTCTTCTGAGGCAGCAGAAACGTCTAAAACTTAGAGAAAACCGTATTTGCATTACAACGTATCGGTCAACTTTACTTTAGGTTACAACTTGTATCAAATTTTCTATAACCTGTAAGTTACACATATAGTTATTGCACATACCACCAAACCATTCTCATTGCAAAGTAACTGATGTGCACGTGTAAAATGCTAAATTTGCACAAAACTTGCTATCCTGTACATATCTTTATATAAAGCCTGCATGTGTGCCTCTGTGAACTAGCCATTTGTTTTACAAACATTGCTTTTGAGTTAAAGATCCAAGTAAAAACCTATGCTTCATCGAAATCATGACGTTTTATTTGCTTATCAAAATACTCAATGTTTTGTTGTGTTTCATATGCTGTATAGTTTTTACAGGAAACCACAATTAAGGACACTGGGCGATCTATTTCCAGATCTGTTTCATTCTTTCGTAAAATCATGAGGGTGAGATCTTGTCTCAATGGAAAAAAAGACAATCCTATTGAATCCGCTGCATTATGGTTGTTTTTTGTTAGGAGCGGTGGGGGTGGAGGTACATATATACAAAATTAGGAATGCCATCAGGTCCCATTTATTTGATTGCATCCTTCCTGGCTAATTTGATATTTATATATACTTTTTAAACCTGTACAGCGGTATTAGTTTAATTTTCCACTTATTTGTTTTAGTTTTGACACCTTATAGAGGCGACTTTATAAATTTTTTTATAAAGTTTCAGGATTTGTAAAGATTCAATTGTTACATAGAGTTTAAGATCGTTCATGGGCATCATGCGACTGATCTTTGGGCAGTTTTTCCTTGGATGTTATTCCGCCTTGGGGTGTCTGATTAGTCCTTTTAGGGGAATTTAACTGTATCACAAACAACACTGATATTGGGTGCCATTGCAATATAACCTCATCTCGATTTTGCCATTATCCAGTAGATTGCTTTTTTATTTTGCTAAACCTCAAATTTTTTATCCCTAATTCAATATTGGCAAGAACTATTTGTCTTAGACTGATACTAGTACATAATTTGCTAATATATCGGGTGCATGGCTAAGAATTATATTTGTTAATTTTTAAAGCTATTTCTTTAATTGAAATAAAGACAATTTCCTTTATGTTCGGACAGCTAATAGTGTATGCCTTTCCACAAGAGAAACAAAATCCCCCAATAATTTAGATTCTTATTATCAGACTTGAAAATATATAATTAGCGCGTTTGAGCACGTATGTTGATAAATAGTGGATGCAGACGAGCTAAAGTCAGATTCACATACATATATATTGTCACCTCCCTAGTGTTGAAAATGTTGTCAGTATTTCAAATAAAATGTTAGAAATAAACCAAGAAACTATTAAATAACCTTTGCTCAGAATACTTGAATAGATTATATTATACGATTGTATGTCGATATTATACTCATAACTTTAAGTGGACTGTTAAATATTTACGTCCGCAGAATTTCAAAGAAGCGATATACGTTTGTATACAGATATAAAGCAATTATGTGGATCTGTTCGCATCATTCTTAATAGCGCAGGGATGCATTTGGAACCTAAATAGGTAACTTAAACTTTTTGCCCAGAGGTACATATCTTTAATAGCCGAAAGACGTCACGCGCAACAATTGATTTTTTTTAACGCGCCCACTGAGAAAGCCTTATAGGTAACTAGATTGGAAAGCTATGAGCGTTATCAGAAAATATAGCTTAACGTCACACACTACACATCTGGGCACCGCACTTGGGTATTAAATAATGGAGGCACTATGAAAAACAATCTCAGACTATTGTTGCTACACGTGAAGCTGGGGAGGCAAACATTTGCTATTAAAAAACAAATAATAAAGGAAGCTATATTCATTTGTAGTAATGCCAGGGTAATGTATTGATCCGAATTTAAAACGCTAGATGAAATGGAAACAAGGACGTGGAGGGAGGTTATTTCCTTAAGATCGACAGCGCAAATAGAGTTGGCATTTTTTGTGTTAGGCCAGGAAATCCTGATTGGCTTGTCTGATTATAGTCATATATGCAGTATGATTAGTCTGACAATAGTCATATCAGGTAGTCTGGTGATAGTCAAATCAATGGTATGATTATGACCTTCATAAATGATCAATATAATATAAACCATCTATCAAGAATTGCAAAGGTATCAAACTGTTTTCCCCTGATGTAGGACTCGAAGAGCGTGCGCGGTTTGTAGCTTAATTATTTTCATGACGCATAACTTGCTATTTGGCAAGTAAACTTGTTCATTTAAATAAATAAACTAGCTAAGAACGTTATCATTCTTGTTTCGTATTGCATTGTACAGAATATGTTAATCTAGTCCAGTCGTTCAAATTAAGATTCCTCTATTTCAAAGTTATCTGCTTTCACCACCTCGTCCACCTTCCATGGGTTTTGTAAGGCGAGTTGTATAATTATTCTTTGTTTTATTTGTGTGCTTGTTTGGTTTACAAACAAGGTTACGAAAAGCATTGCGCTAATACTCGACAATTGCGGTCAACGATTTATACACTTGTTGTACCCTTGGGCAATGCTCTTTTATAAGGCGTGACGTCATCGGCTGATGTGTGTTAAGCATTCGGTCTCTTGCTAATTTTACTTCTTAACAGTGTTCCAGACGAATGATCATTTTCTTCACACAGAACAAAATCCAACCTACACATAATCAACTCTCCCTGGGTGTATCTGAACTTAGTCCTAAACGAAAGAACAAAACAAATGATAAATGAATTCATGTTCAGCTAGATAAGTGCGGTATATGCAATTGCACTTTCATTCAAGGGATTGACCATCAGCAAGTATATACATATGAATTTAATTTTGTTACAAAAAATGATGGAGACATGATTGATGCACCTACTAAAAGTAAAGTCATACTTACAAACATTCAATAACTACAGGAGATATATACTTGTATATACATAGATGCGTTCACATACATATTCATGTCCACATGAATTTGTTTTTCGAACACCAATACTTCTACCAAATGACGATAAAAAGAATATTTTCCACAAAAACACTAGGCCACCTACGTTCATATACACCACTTATTTTTACCAAAATACTAAACCACTAATCCTCGATTTTTTTAATAAAAAAAACACTTTGCCACTAACTCTTAACATTTTATGACAAACAACCATAATCTATCATCTAGAATTTAAACGTTTCGTTAAACAATCAATATAATCCGGCTAAGAAGTAACTTAGGTAATACTCGTTTTACCCTGAAATCATCCCAATTCTGCAGCAAGATAGAGAACCAATAATACCAATACTCATATACTGAAATACACACTAATTGGATCATCAACAATGTTAATTACAAGAGAATGATGTGCTAGCGTAACTTAACTGATGCTTGACTTTCCGTTTGTGAACCACCAATGAACCACTTCCCTGTTCTCTATTACAGTTGTCAGCAATCATCATGTTTTGCAGACTTTAGTCAATGGTAGGGTGGGTTTATCATTGAATAAATACGGTAATATATATCCCTGGTTGACAAAAAAAAACCTCGCAAAGAATGCATAAAAAAGGTCTGCACAGTAAAGCAGTATTCAGTTACAAGTACTTTTGTGTGAGTACCCATTTGCCTTCATTTTGTTGGATGCCACAGAAACAAAATTGTTTTTTGTGCCATTAGTCTCCCTCATGCAAACGCAATGGTACCATGGATATATATATATATATATATATATATATATATATATATATATATAGAGAGAGAGAGAGAGAGAGAGAGAGAGAGAGAGAGAGAGAGAATTACAAATATGTACCAAACAGAGCGGAATGTGCTATCCCTATATATATATATATATATATATATATATATATATATATATATATATATATACATGAAGTATACAGGACTACGTTTATGTCAAAAGAAACATAAAATAAACTAAAATAAATATTTACAAATGGTGGTATGCGGATTAGGGGCCTGTGTGGGAGAAAGAGAACAGTCAACTCTCCGGCCATCTTTGTTTTGGCCTGTATGGGCGAAGGAGGAATTTAACGTAAATGATGTATATTGGCTTAACATTGGGGGTTGGTATGGGGGGTCTATAGAGAATGTAACATTGTTGGTCGGTATGGCAATCATATGAGAATTTGACCTTAAAATGCCACTTAGGAGATCCTATGTGAATTTAACATTGAATCCAACAAGAATCTTTATTATCATGATGATATAATGTCTAGTGGGCGCCAAACACATTTATAATATTAAATACTTCGTGAATTTTTTAAAGATCGCCGTCACCGTTAAGATATTTAGGTCAAAGGTCATGAATTTGGTCAAGACCGGAAGTATAAGTTTTATAACTTCATGACTGGCAGTAGATTTTGTTCAGTGACATATGTTGCAGATGCTCAATGGAAGACAGTTGATCATGCGCAATGATACAAACATTTGAGTGCGCAAAGGAAAAGCAAAATATTTTTTTTTACAAAACTAGAAACTAAAATAAGTTTTAAAGCATGTGCCACAAAAATGTTCCTAAGAAAGCATTTTACGAACAAAAGTTGTATACAAAATCAAATGTGGGAAAATACAAAACTAATTTTTAGGTACTGATCCCAAGTGGGGTGAAGGGAAGGATATGAGTACTCACACTTACACTTACACACAAACATACCATCACTCACACCTATACTATTATGCACCAAACAAAAAGACAGTAGGGTGGGGGTTTACGTTTCTATTGAATATAACATATGTATATATATATATATATATATATATATATATATATATAGATACATACATACATACATAGACACAAAAATTGACAAAGGCGTAAATACAAAACAGTTTCCCAACATTTCTAGCTCAACAAGCTGTTCGCCAGGGATAGAAACAATTTACAGCCACAAAAGAAACACTAAACACAAAAGCTTAGAGCAATTCTTGACTCCTATATGTTTAAATGATGGAGAGTAAACAAACAAAGGATACAAAATAGTAGAAAGAGAGAACACAACATTAAAACACGGTCTTAAAACCGGTGAAAAACATTTCTATGTTATGTTGGCATCAACCCAGCAAAGTTGTATATATCACACAATTCAAAGAAGAGTTTATCGTATATATCGCGCACAGACCAAAGTTTTTGGACCTAATTCCAGGTAGGGAACAAAGAACGGATACCATGCGTGGCAAAAAATCAACGACATCTACAAAATGTAGAATATAAATTATAGCCTGATAAAATTATGCATTGAGGTACTAGGGAAGTATGTCAAGAGCATGATGTAGCTGGATAATGGACAAGAGTTCTAATAATAATAATAAAAATAATAATAAATCATTTAAAGATTTACGGAATATTTATGTGGGTAAATATTATCGCAAAAATGGACTACGCCTGTTTGACTGATGCCTGCATGTAGTTATGATACGATTGCATTATAGTTCCTTACGTGTGCGTTCTATATCGGTCCGTCCCAGGGTAGATTCAATCGGTAGCATCTCGAGGGACTCGACTGAATACTTAGTCGAGTTGTGGGGGTTGACGAGTTTTGCGTTGATTTCTTTGCGAATGTGTCTCTTGTGGTTATTCATTCGTTTTCTGAAATTAACGGTTTCGCCAACATAGTGTGTGGCACAGATCTTGCTTGCAAGAAGATAGACTACATTTTTGGTTCGATATCCCTACTTATAATTGATATTGAAGTTGACTCCTGTCGTAAAAATTCTGAACTATTTGGTATCTGGCATATGTTCGCAAATTAGGCAACGCTTGTGTCTGCATCAATATGTGCCCAATATGTCGTCTTATTTGAAGTTACCTTGGCACGTACCAGGTGGTCTTTCAGATTTTTAGGTATACGGAACGCAATCATAGGAACTTCCTGAAATATGCCCTTCAGACCTTCGGTTTTTTTAATCTGGTGTCAATGCTTCCGAATGATCTGTTTTAATTTTGGGACGTCGGTGTGGAACGTAGCCACTAAGGGGACGCGTTTGTCGGTTTTCTTGGTTCTATATTTCAGAAGGATTCCTCTATTGAGGAGTCGACTTTTGTTAATAGCCTCATTGATGAAGCTATTTATATATCCTCTTCTTCTAAGGTGCCCTTTGTGCTCTCTGAGTCTCTTTGCAAAGGTAGCCGTATTAGAGCATATCCGTTTGGTCCGAACGTACATGACATACTGGTTGGGAGTAGATACTGGTGCGAGTCAATTGGTTTCGAGTACAGGTCAGTTTATTTATTCCATTCTGGAAAGTAGATTGAGTATCCAAAAAGATGTTGGACCTTTTGGATGACTCTTACTTAAATTTAATCGTAGGATGGAAGTTATTGGCGAATTCAAGAAATATTTTGAAATTGTCGCTGTTTCGATCCATTTTGATTATATGTCGTCAATAAATCTGCACCAATTTAGGGGTATATAGCGTGCCTCGTTGAGGAGCTTTATCTCGAGTCTTCCCATACAAATATTCGCATAAGTAGGTGCCATTTTAGTGCCTATTGAAGTCCCATTGAAATGTGGGAAGTGTCGGTTGTTGAAAATAAAAAATTGTTAATCTTAAAAAACATGTGTTAAGAGTTTGAGAAAATAGTATGTAGGTGGGTAAGGATAAGATCAACCGCCCCATGCTTCCTTGCAGGCTTTGATATTTCCTCGTGTGGGATGTTGGTGTAGAAGGAACATACGTCCATAGTTATGAGGGGAGTGTTATCTGAAAGGTTAGTTTTCTGTGTTTTTCTGAGATTGTCATAGACAGACATAAAGCAAAAATAAACACACAGTTGTCTTTGGTAATATTAAGTAATATCTCTGATTCTAGAGATATGAGTGGCCATGAGATGACCGCTGGTTGTTGTCATTGATCATGATGGCTATATATATCCAATTCAAATGCACATCATGGTCCTGACGCGACAGCAAGGGCTCAGTTTTGAATATTGTTTTAGTGTTCCATCTCCCAATGGAGACAGAAAGTCTTAATATAGGCTCTCTTCTCCCTACTTCCTAATCCTCATTTCTGGGAATGAGGGATTCAGGCTCTCTTTGTAGCTCTTATTGTTGTTGTTGTTAATGACACTGTTTAATTTGTGCCTGTACTTGTCGCTCTATCCTGTTATTTTCCGCCAAGCTTTGTTTCTTCTTTTCTGCTTCCTCTTTCATGACATATACTACAATTTGTTCAACATTTCCTTCTTGAAGTGTCGTCTATTTGAGATAGTTCCAAATCCTCAACCATGTCTAAGAAGTGCTTTAAACTCTATAGGTTGATCAAAGCTTCACTGAGCCTTCCGCTGATTCTCTCGCCTATTTTCCTTCGTCAACTAATCGACAATGAATGACAAAATAGTGATGATGATATTGATGATTTTTTAATTAAAGTCGTGTGCGGTCATTCTACTATGTACGACTAGGTAACAAATGTGAGCACAGTGCACTGTTTAATTATTTATTTGGTAAAACATGTTCGATGCAGTAGAAAAGGTGGAAAAGGTGCGATGGAAAGGGAGGTCCAAAAGTTCAAGAAGGTCTCCACTTGCTCCAAAGGTGAAGTTTGATTTTAGCTTTGCCAAATGTGATTTTAGTGTCGTGTCCTATATAAAGAATATATATACTTGTGAATACTTATGTGTCTATGGCTAGTGTGAGAATCGATTAGTGAGATTATCGTTGTTAAGAAGGGGTTATAGAAGAGGAATATAATTCAGATTATACCCATTTATTTCCAAGGAGTGTAACTTGCATGGTTTTAATCTGCTTTTGGTACAATGTCCTAACATTTGATGCATGCGCATCCATTGATTCCTTTAACTTTTTCACTAAAGGGATCTTGGATAACCAGGTACTCTATTGTGCAGTAGGTCCCTGATGGTATGGGCTTAGGACCGCCTCATATGTTTGATTATATGTGGGCCAGGTCGAAGGGTCAGGATGCTATATGTAGGGTTGATGCTACCTTGTGCAGCTGGCCCTGATGGTCTGGGCTTGTGACCACCTTATAATGTCTAAGTTAATATCGGATAGAAGGTGATGCATAATCGTTGTATCTTGTGCACATGAATACCCTGATATCCAATTGTTTTGCACCAATGGAGCCACGGATAATCAGGTACTGCATTGTTCAGGAGAAACCTGATGGTTTGGATTTGGGACCACCTCATATGCTTGATTATATGTGGTTCAATTAATTGGGTCATTGTTGTTGTTGTTTTAGACGTGTCAGATTAATTGTAGCATATTCATCATCAGCACATGTACATGCAACAGTGCTTAAGACAAGAGAGGGAAAAAGAGGTAAGAAAACACATGTATTGAGATGATTTGTTTAGATTTATTAAATTCTCACAATTGAGTGTAAGAAAGGGTTAGTTTATTTGTTTAGTTTTGGATAGCTTAATTTAAGTGAAGCCATATGCATTGTTGGCATAGAGTTCTACTTTATGGTACCAGTAGTCAAATTGTATTGCTGGTAGGTCTGTTGTTATATATATGTTCAATGTCATTTTTGTTTGCGATTTTACTTGCCCTGTCAACTTACGTTGCTAGTCGTAGGGACAGCGTTTACAAATAATGAGTTGTAGAAGGGAATTTTGTGTTTTGCCCGGGTTGTCACGAGCACACTTTTCATTTAGGTTTATATTTTCTTAAGGTGGATCTGGTGTCTGATGTAGAGCAGCTATGGGTGTTTGTATGTGTTCATGTGTTATTTTTATTTTTAAATTTGGATAATCTAAAGGTGTTACAATGTTAATGTTGTCTGTAATTAGATTCTGGTTTTGGGGTAGTTTTGGCTCTCTCTTTTCCGGAGTGAAAATATATTTAACATTTGAGGGTGGAAATTAGATCGATCGGAAGTTGTACTATATCCACAATTAAGACTGATATCTCCAATTCCATCCACAGTGACTATCCTATGTCCTCTCCTGTCCAAGACAGCCAAAGTCACTAACTAATTTTTAATTGTTTAAGTTAGGAAATTCTAAAAAAATCGGGAAAATGCTTCCTTCAGAGAAACCACGTGGGGCTTTGAGCACTACAATCTCTGCCTTTTTTTTATTACTGACACAGGGTTCATCTGTGTTCATATATATATATATATATATATATATATATATATATATATATATATATATATATATATATATATATATATATGTGTGTGTGTGTGTGTGTGTGTATGTGTATACTTGCTTGGTTTTTTGATCCACATACTACTTTTGATAATTGTCTGTATTTCTGCTTTACTCCTATTTTTGTATCTACACGGGGCACTGGTTCATGGGTTTTTCCTCTCTTTCCTATGTATGGATGGTTGTTTGGTTGGTTGTATGGGTTTAACGCCACTTTTCAGCACATTATAGGCTATGCATGGCGGCCAGTATATCTAGTGGAGGAAGAACCCGGAAAAATCCCGGGAAGAACCACCGACCCACGGGAAGCTGCTGGCAAGCTTTCTCACATTACCACATTGGTCCAGCCCAAGACTCGAACCCACGCGGACAGAGGTGAGATTGCAGTGATCTGTAAAGGCGAGCGCAGTAAAACACTCTGCAATGTCTGAGATGAGCCCCATGATATTTATGTTCACCAAGAATGTATTGTTAAAATCCTTTCCAGGTAATCTGCTTACATGGCTGGGTTTGTATTTTTTCTGTCTAGCTTGAAATGTACTTCTAGCTGAGATGTACCTTGAGCATGTGTTAAACTGTGGCTGAGGGTTTATAGCGTGACACAGCGTGGGCAGTTAATACCTGCCTCTTTTACACCCGGGATAAATCTTCCAAAGCTACTGGCTAAGAAAGTTTTGCCGGCCTTGATTATATTTATGATTTTTTTAGCATAAGGGTCGTCCAGGTTACTTTTATTTTGTATTTCACACAGGTTGCGTCCTTATTTAATTATGTCCCATTCCACTTGCAATTTTATATCATTTGTTTGCCTGATCACACTGCAGATTTCCTGTACTCTGTATTCTAAATTCTGTACAATGGGTTCAGATAGTTTAGCTTTAGCTATTGTATCTACCCTTCGTTACCAGGGATGTCAATATGGGAGGAAACCCACATAAATTGTACAATATGATCAGTATTCTCTAGATTTTTCAACCTCAAGTTGACTTATCAAACCATATTATATCTACAAGAAAATTTGCCAGTTTCCCAATATCTTAGCACACTCAGGGAGTCACTAAGTATTACTGCTATTTGGATGTTATTGCATTTAATCCATTCAAGTGTTTGAGTGATGGCCACAAGTCTTCAGTATATATGATGCAGTGGTCAGTAACCCCAATGGATCTTGTTCTTCGGGATTACTATAGATGCTGAGGTGCGCTCATGATCTAGGGATTTGGATCCGTTGGTATAAATGTGCGTGTATCCCTCATACATATTTTTTACTTCTGAGAATACTTTGACCCTCATTTCCATGTGTTGCTCCTGTTTATCTCTATATGTAAGTGCATCCAGGTTAATTTCTAAATGAAGTGCTGGACCATAGGGCGAGGTCAGGGTATTTTGTGGTCTCCGCCTGAGTAATTGGGATGTTTAATTTCCTCTTAAGATACTGACTTTTCTTCATACGTCGCAGATGTTTTAATAAGTTTGTGTCTATAGGGCTTGTTGCATCTCTCTATAACTGAGATATCATGGATGGAGATCCAGGCCTCATACCTCAGCAACAGCTCTTCTCTTCTCACATTAAGAGGCAGTTCCCCAGTTAAGAATCTAACTTCTTTCCCGGACCTGTTACCCAGTGAACCGGTGCAAAAAAACTAGAGCGTGGTATTGAATCTGGTCAAATTGATAAAGTAAATTGGGGCAAGCCGACGCATAAGTTGGGCACCCATAATTAATGTTAGACCTAATAAGTGTGCATAACAATATAAGAAGTGTGGTTTGGTCTGCTCCCCAAATGTTACCATTAAACTTACTCAAAAGGTTCAGATCTTTTTTACACTTTTTATTTGCTTAGTTATGTGTTTGCCTCATGTCAGGTTCTCAGCAAATAATATGCCTAGGAATCTAGTTACTTTTTTACATGTTATCTATGTCCCCTTTAGGTAAAGTCTTGGTGTCTGTCTGTAGCTTTTTGATCGGTTTTGAGTGAATATAATCCCTGCTGTCTTTCCAGGGGATAGCTTAAAACCCCACCTAACGGCCCAGCGACCAGTTTCATCCAGTCCACTCTATAACCGGCCAAACACGGTTTCGTTGGAGGAGTTGCCCGTCTTCCAGATTCCGCTGTCATCGGCAACTTGAGAGAGGTCTAGATAAGATGGGCCTATTACTTGTTCAAGGTCGTTGATCATGATATTAAAGAGAGTGGGACTTATAACACTACCCTGAGGGGTACCATTATCAAGTGTATGTACTTTAGGTTAATGGCTGCCCACTCTAGTTTGTATCTTGTGACCTGTTAGGAAGTTAGATAGCCATATATGTGTGCGGCCTGTTATTCCATAGTAATTTAACTTCGCGATTGGTTCGTATTAGATCATAGTCTCTTTCAAGATCTACGAATTCTTCTATGAGGTTTCGATCACATTTCCTTTTCTCACTGAATGCCAATCTTTGCTTTTTCCCAAGCGTATTAGTTGATGCTAAGTGGATCGTTTATTGCGAAAGTCTCTCTGGTTCTGAGGTAGCAAACCATAACCTTCAATGTGGTACCTGAGCTTATTGTTAATCAAGTTCTTCATAATTGTGTAGATATTATTGGTGAGGGAGATTGGCATGTACCATTTTACATCTTCTGTTGGATCTTCTCTTTGTTTTAGAACTGGGATCACTACCGCTGATGCCCAGCGGTCTGGGATGTCTCCCAAATGTCAGAGCAAATTCGACAGATCCAAAATAGCAAGCTATGTTGTTTCTCAAAGAATTGTTATACATTTCATAACCTATCATGTATTCCACAGGCGAGGTGTGTATTTTTATTTGTTAAGGCTTGCTTAAAATTAGTGTTCCACCAAGGTTCAGCTTTTTTACCGCCTTCCCCCCCCCCCTTCCCACACACACCATTTGGGTATGCACCGCTCCACCGCAAAAGAGAGGACTTTGATGATATTTTCGTTAAAAATAAAAACACTCTCGTTGTCAAGCTGAGCGGTGTCCATTCAGTCACAGAGTGTGCGAAACGATTCCCAATCTGTATTTTCATATCTCCATTTAGGGGGAGTGCAATGCTGTTTTGTGCACTTTGATATAAACATTGGTTAGTATAGAAAGTGGTCACTGGTTCTTGCTTGATCAATGTCCCAATCTGAAATTTCCACAATCTCGGGTGTGCATAGAGTTAAATTAATAGGTGACATTTCTCCATTCTCTGGGTTAACTCTGGTACTTGAACCATTATTTAATACAACTAGGTTTGACAATATGTTCCACTTTTCAACACTTATACCTCTGCCATCTAACTGTGTCCCTCCCTATTGTTAATTTTGAGCATTAATGTCTCCGCAGATTAATATGTTGTCTCCTACCTCACCAATTATGGAGTAATAGTTTTCGGATTTAATAAGGGGTCCTTTACATGGATTATATATGTTGACTACTAGTAGGGGTTTGTTTCCAGTGTATATTGTAACTATTTGATAAATCTACTACGCGTATTGGTGAGGGTAGGGCCGATGGCACCTGGGCAGCCTTTACATCCACGTATTACTTCACTTCAACATTGCCAACGTTGAAGTAGTCTTGGATGAAGGCTACCAAAAAACAATAATCTCTGATTCCCTGGTTCTCTGTGATTTCGGCCAGGTTTGTTTGCGACGGCTCCTCTCGGCTTCAGAACAAAGTCATTGATGTCCACGTTGGATGTTTGCAGTTTTCCGGTTCGATCTTAAAAAATCACAAGTTCGTTTGGGTCGACAACAGCAACAAGCTGGTTGGTCAACATGGTCAAATCGGCTTTGTTGGCAAACTTGTTTAAATCCACATATGCGCCGCGTCAGATTGCTGCACGAGAGAGTCGGGAAATCTAAACAGGCATTTAGTATATGTTTCAAGCGTATCTTCTAAGTGCCGATCCAAAATCGACAAGCGCGTGTGGTGTTAGTGAACGCTCGCGTGCGAGCAGTACTTCAACGACGTGATGTCCACATACTGGGCCATCGCTTCGGGTTTGCAACTGCACGGTTGAATAAAACAGCGGTATATGACATTCTCGAATGTAAACAATCAACGACTTCACAAGTCGTTGCAAGCCAGTACGAGTCAAAATAAACAAGATGTTATAATGTGTCACCGCGTATGCGACCCAAGTCCGCCCGGATGATCTAAGACTTTTTCCTTTTTTTTGTAGGGGTTCAGCGACCAAACACCTTTTTCAGAGCCATCCCGGATCAGGTTTCGACGGTCCCTAAATAAGTCACTTTTGAAACCGCGTGAGCCGCAGCCCCTATCAGCGCTGGAATTGCCGCGAGCATTGGAAATATGCCACCGTCGTGTTTCATCGCGACGACCTCGGCTGCGGAAAACTTAAGAAATATCCCGCGATATAGATGTTTCGCTGCTACAATCTGTTGCACCTGTGTTGGTGTCAACATCAGTGGGACTTTTCAGGATAACCTGACCGGGGGAAAGTTGTCAATGAACTCCAGTTTGTTTTGTTCATCGCCTCCGAGACCTTTGGAGCTGACTCCGGCTCAACGTGACAAGTTTTATGTGTGCACAACATTTTATTTGAAACATTACAAATTAAATTGCGAGTTTGCGGCAACTACTACGAGTTTGCGAAAACCACTATGAATTTTCCACAGGCGCGTCACTGATCCTCATTAAGCCACTCGAGTACTCTTGTCGGTGAGAATCACGGCGACACAGCTGTGACATGGGTCATCGGTGGCTCCTCAAGCACGTGCTTGGAATTACATGTCCACCACGGACTGCTCAACCAGGTCTAGATGCTCAAGAGAAAAATAATAAATCGGGTACAGAGTAGTGTAGTCTTTCTGGGAAATCTGCAACGCTGTGTCAACGTTTTTGTCTCGGTCCATGCAATTCAACAGCCGATGATACATACACGCAACATTATTTGTTTTCAAGATCAAGCAAAATGTCTTGGATGGGTTCTTGGTGGGCGTTCATCTTCAGCAAGACCACGGATACTGCCAGTTTTGCAAATATCATTGGAATTTCCAGTTGGTTGTTCAGATTGTCTACTATTTGAAACACGTGACTCGGTACGCTGGCACCTCGTTTGGTACTTATTTGCGATGAGAATTCTCCTCGAACGTTGCTTTGCACCCAGTCAAACTCGTATGACCTTACTTTATTGCTAACGCTTAGCAAGTAAAGTCCATTTTAGCAGCTAAAGACGCTGACTATGATTTCCGGCTTGAGGCGCTCGAATTTGCCAATGAAATGACGCCCACCTCCATGGGAATGTCAACGACATCAAACTTTTGCTCACCAATATCCTGGCAATACTTGCCTCGTTCGTCAATGTGTCTATCGTCTGCTGGGTACAGGGCCTACAAAATAAACCACTCTAAACAGCGGTTGTCTGTGTTTTCCATTAATAATTGAATGCGGTGGAATGTACTTTGGTCTCGGTGTGTAGCTTCGGCCTCAAAATGGACGGTATTGCGACACACATAGATCGAGTGCATATCACCTCACCATATGCCACTAGGACTCGTTGCGCACATACTGTTCGATGCGACTTTGTACAGTGGCATTGGATTGGTCGACCAGCTGTTCAATCTCGTCAATGTGCATGACTGCGGCCGCGTCGCTCGTAACACAAAATAGCGGTAACCTTAACAATGGCGAGCTCAACTTCTTCGTCGTAGATGTTCTGCTAGCCTAGTGCGGCCTAGTGCGCCTGTCTGCATCTGCACCGTCAACACGTGGCTAAACTTCGGGCTGCCAAGTCTCCGGAGCTGCCTGCCGCTCTGCAGGAACAAACAGGCGTATCATTAAGCAGCTCCTCTATCAAGTTGTAAAAGTTGTCCTTTGGTATAGGCCGTTTGGGGAAGGGTTGGGGGATTAAGCAGTTGCAGCTCTTTGAAAACATTTATATACACCTTGGATAGCAGCATGAACAACTTTGATTACTATTTACAGATTGCCGTTGAGCTCTACCTCCAGTCCCTCCCCTGGTGGTCTTCAACTTCACGTATGCGTTCCGGAACAGGTGTGCATATCTCACTACCTGTTACTACACCTCATCAAAGCCCTCCAGGGAAATGCTATGATCATTCTTCTCCCCCGACTTTAGAGCGGCTGTCCTTGCATGTCAACCTAAAAGACTGTTCCTGCTCTGGCCGACCTAAATGGCCCCACATTCGGCAAAAAAATAAGATGATGTTTCCCATGTCCTAGGCTAATAGTTTACTCGGCTCGTGGGCATGGTGTCAAAATCAATTGAAAAAGGCTCGCTGACATGGGGTACATACTAGTCACGAACCTTGTTCACACCTGGCCCATACATTGCTTAATACTCGCTTCCAGGAGCTCACTGTCCCCCTGTCCCAAGCACCTCTCAATACTCGTCGTTAAAAGCTCACGGGGCACGAGCCCAAGCACGTTTTATAGTTATTGAGTGGCATGGCTGCATTGTAAAACTTCCAGTTTAAATCGGCCAGTTGATCAAAGAGCGTTTTGTAACATTGGTTTGTGTGTGTGTGTGTGTGCGTGCGTGTGTGTGCGTGTGTTTGTGTGCGTGTGTGTGCCAAAACAGCAGTTTAAAGGCTTCCTGTGACTTTCGAACTCTTTCCCCACGCATTGGTTAGAGAAGAGGGCGGGCACATCGCTATTTCACTACTACGTAAGAGAAGGACAACATCACATCATACTGTGATATAATGTATTTTTGAGGGTCTAAATGTTCGTGGTTTTGTAAAAAAAAAGAAAGGATGACATTGTTGTGAGAAGTTATATTCGCGGTTTTGCCTGTAAAAGATGGCATGTTTAAAGTCAGTTTTTTCATGGATTAACCTATACAAATACCCAAAATACAGAATACAGACAAACGTATGCTGATAATGGCTGTGGCTTCATGGTTAAAACAATAGTACCACCTGACTGAGCACAAATCAAACACGTGTTAAGATCAATATCTTACACTTAACATTAATTGGTTGTTAAAGTCCACATGCATAATCTCCTGATCGAAAAACTATCTATAAAGTTGCACCATGAAGAGTTTCTGACGACCATGGTGTTAACACAGTAACTTTGGAGGAGTAAAGGTTTAAATAATTTCATCTTTCGACATGCGAATCAAGCACGTGAACAGCTGTACCTTGCTACATGCATATAGCAAGTAGTGTCAACATTGATGTGATCACAGCCAATACAATTGCGAAGACGCTAACTTCATTATAAACTGTGGAATCACCCTTTTGTTTGAGAGTGTGTCGTGTAGGAACCAGCTTCAACCACTAATCGCGTGTGGTATGCTTTAATATGCTACATGACACATACTGTCATTCATGCCACCGTAGCTGATTTAAAAAGCGGCTTGGCGGGAAAGGCAGAATGCATATTTATGTCCTCCAACCACTGAAATTCTCGTTCCATCAATCACTGAATTTCGTGTGATATTTCGGTTGCTTAGGTTTGGCATTTTAGCATTAGGAGATCACGCACGCTTAGACATCTCGACAATCTTTAAACACTGAAGTGAAACCAAACATTTTTTTTATTCTGATTGAGCTCTTTAGTAATCCTGCCATAATCAATTAATATAATCTCTTTGATCCTTTTGGAATTACCTCGGACATCACATAGTATAATCCATATCGACAATCTTCAAACACTGAAGCCAACCGACCATGCTGACAGAATCAAAAGGGATGCTAATTGTTTTATGCTGTTTCAAATTAGCAACCAAATGATCTTGAATGTTTAAGGCAGTTCAGAGTCATGTGATCACAGGCAGCATTACCATAGATATAATACCGCTGGAAGGAAGGTGTGAAAGAAAAAAAATCAATACTAATTTTGCGTACACGGAATATTTCAGTGAGTGGCGGGAGTGACGGGAGACGCCACTTATCTTGGTAAGATAACTCTCAAGTCCGGGAGGTTCAAATGAGTGAAACTTGCATGTAATTTTTCTTCTGACTAATGAAGAAGATACCAGCAATATGTAAAGAAAAAATGAATGCCTGGATACAATTTATTTCGATCTTGTGTACCCAAACCATTAAGCTCGACATACTACTGCCATGTCACTAATTTTCATAGGGTACAAATGTTCGTGGATTTCGTTGTTGCCCCAACCATGAATTTGAAGATTCCCCGCCCCCATTTGCTTCCTATGTTTCATTCCTCGAGATCAACAAAGCTATTTGATAAATCAACATCATTTCTGAAATCTTGTAATAAAATATTAGCTTTTACGTATGTTTGTTTAA
Organism: Margaritifera margaritifera; assembly: GCA_029931535.1. Classification (NCBI taxonomy): domain Eukaryota; kingdom Metazoa; phylum Mollusca; class Bivalvia; order Unionida; family Margaritiferidae; genus Margaritifera; species Margaritifera margaritifera. The sequence goes on from JAQPZY010000647.1 coordinate 123,256, forward strand.
TGTTAACCTTTTAAAAGAAAGAACTATAAAGCATTTTATATTATATCAATGCGCACATATCTATACAGTATAAGGTAACTCTAATTTAAACTCACTGCCTTAAATCGATATGTTGTGAAATAAGTAAGGATAGAGAGAAACGAGGAAATCGCACAGTGATTTAAATACTTTTATTACTGAAAGTGAAATTAAAAACAATAAATTATACTAATATATGAAAAGTAGAGTTACTACTTATTCAAATCGATTTTTCATTCAAGTGAAACTTGTCGAAAAATTTGAATCCACGTGAAAGAAAATCGCATTTTATCCCTGCATGCTTAATCTCAATGAGCAACATTACTATACAATACTCGAAATATTGCTTGAAACACAAGTGTTAATGAAACATTGTGTATATACAATAATTACAGCAGTGTACTGAAGCACACTCTTTAACTGATTTTCGGACAAAACCATTGAATCATTGTATCATAGCTCATAGGGGAATTATTTAAGTTAAGCAAATAACTTTCACAATTTTCTAAGCCAAATACTCGATCTTGTAACAAATTAAGAATTAGTATCAGTTTAAGGCAAATTTATCTTGCCAATATTCATATAGGGATCAGAAATTTGCTCTTTGGGAAAAGTAAAAAGCAAGATCGAGATGAGGTTATCTGGCACTCAGTATCGGTGCTGCTGATGATAGCGCTAAATTCCCCCCAAACTAATGATCAGATACCCACAGGCGGGATGACACTCAATGAAACACTGCACAAAGATCAGTCGCCTAATGTCCATGAACGATCTTAAGCTCTGTGTGAGAAATTGGTCTTTATAAAAGCTAGCAAATCAGTAATAAATTAAAAGGTCGTATCTAGAAATGTACCAAGATAAATATATAAACTGTAAAGTAAACACAAACGAACTATTTTTTAGTTATCCAGCAAAATATATAGAAGAAAGAGTGGATTATTATCATTGTCATAGCAGTGGTGCTGGACTATGGTCGTATAACTAAACACACGTTTTACTTATATATTTAGCATTGACGTCATGTTTTTCAATGGTTTTCTTTTGCATTCCTTAGGGAGATGGACTAGTCTACATCATAACATGTTAAGATGAAGGGCATTTATTGATGCTACGCAACATTTAAGTGATGTTGTTTAATAGACATAGTCCTCGCCTTTCGCACTCAATTTCGGACTTGTAAAACTCTCCTTTTAACGGTATGCTAATATTTTGACACATTATATATTTTATTAGTTTGCTTAGATACCTCAAGGGCAAATGTTGAATAGTTCCGGATTTAGCCCGAGTCGTGCCAATCACAGACTGGTCAGCATACAAAAGGTATTTGTCCAGTTATGCAAGATTTCAGTAGGATCCAAACTTGAATAGAGATCGATTGTGTAAGGAACGGCTCGCAGGGAATTAGACTTTGTCTCGATTCATATATAAAGTTTCCATTAGAAAACTTCTATACAGAGGCAGATAAACCATCGCTTTATCTGTTTATACTACCAGACTATTATCTAATCCATATAATCCTGCATTTACTGTTATTGTTAGGCTCAAATAGAAATGCTTGCATGTTCAAAAACCAAAATAGCATTTATGTTTGTCGCCATCTAAAAGCAACAAAAGTCAGTCTTGACAAAAATACAGTCTACACATGATGTAAGATGTTTGGTAACTCTTACTGGTATAATGATGGAGAAAATGACAGAATCAGAGGATACAATTAAAAACAAATTAAGTGTGAATGATGAAAAACATTTAACTTACAGCTTATACATTTATTATGGTACCTTTCTAGATACGACCTTTTAATATATTACTGATTTTCTAGCTTTTATAAAGACCAATTTCTCACACGGAGCTGAAGATCGTTCGTGGACATTAGGCTACTGATCTGTGTGCAGTGTTTCCTTGATTGCCATCCCGCCTGTGGGTATCTGATCAGTCTTTTCTTGGGGGGGGGGGATTTAGCGCTATCATCAGCAGCACCGATACTGAGTGCCAGATAACCTCATCTCGATCTTGCTTTTTACTTTTCCCAAAGCCCAAATTTCTGATCCCAAATTTATATTGGCAAGATCAATTTGCCTTAGGTTGATACCAGTTCTTAATTTGATCGAGTATTTTGCTTTGCAATATATTCGTGAATTGTGAAAGCTATTTGTTTAACTTAAATAATTCCCATATGAGCTTGGACAGCCAAGTCTTTACGCTTTTCCATCAGCGGTCCTCCAGTTGTGTAAAGAATATCAGTATATGAAGAAAGCACAGACACACACATATACACACATGCACACACGGAAACTAATTTAGGTTGATATTACCTGACTTAAAATCATATAATTAGCTCATTTGTGCACGCATGCTGAAAAGTAGTGGATGCAGACAACCGCAAGCCAACATTGCATATCTGTATACTGCCACCTGCCTAGTGTTCAAAAGTTGTCAGCATTACAAATGAAAACTTTTGGAAATAAACCAAAAAACGATTCAATAACCTCGTACGATTGTATGTCAATATTACACTCTTAACATTATGTAGACTATTGAATAACTTTGTCTCCAGAATTCCAAAATAACGATATATGTTGATGCACAAATATAAAACAAGAAATTGGATCAGTTCGCGTCATTCTGTATAGAAAAGCGATGCTATTGAAACATATAAAGGTAGTGAAATCCAAACGTACACATCTTTAATGTCCGAAACATGACACAATTGATGATCTCTGTAATGTACTCAGTGAGAAAGCCTTCAATGTAAACTGATTGGAAAGCTATGGCCGGTATCAGAAAATATGTTGTAACGACGCACATCTGTGCACCGCTCTTGGGTACAAAATAATGAAGTACTATGGGAAACAATGTAAATCTATAGTAATCACAGATGGAGCTGGGGATGGAAAAGTTTGCGATTGAAATATATATAATAAATGAGGCTATGGTAATCCTTAGTATTGACAGGGTAATGTATTAATGACAAATTTGAAACGAAAAGTGAATTGGAAAAATAGGGACTACCCCACGCGAAAAAAATATTTGTTTAACATAGACAGCGGGAATGAAGTTCATAATATTTTGCCAGCAAATCCTCATTTGGTAATATGATGATAGTCGTAACATGTGGTATGATTTATCAGACTATAGTCATATCATGTAACAGGGTTATTCTGATGATAGCCATCTCATATATTATGATCATGACGTTCGTTACATATTAGCATACTATTAACCATCCATACAAGGATATTTAAACATTTCCCCGTGGTGTAGGACTCAATCCACGTGCACGGTTTGTAGCTAAATTGTTTTCATAATGCATAGCTTTCTATTCGGCCAGTAACATTGTTTTATTTCAAGAATTAAGTAGCTAAGAAATTAAACATCATTATTTTTGTATTCCTTTTGTACGTGTTATGTTAATATGTTCTAAACGTTCAAATCCAGATTCCTCAATTTCAAATGAGTCCGTTCAAACCACCTCATGCACCTCTCCTGAGCTTTGTACAGGGGTTATTCATTTAGTCCTTGCTTTATCTATGTGGTTGTCGAGTTCACAACAAGAGCAAGAAAAAGATTATTTGCAAATTACCTTTCCACTATGGTTGCAATATCAGGATATGCCGTCTTCGTTAATTGTTTATTTTGCTAATACTCGACGACTGCGGCCAATGCTTTATCGACTTTCAGTACCTTAGGCGATGTTTGTACGTAAAGCCTGACGTCATCCGTTGACTATTTAGCAAATGGGCCTATGTCACTCTTTCAAAAACCTTTTTTTTTTAATGAAATATAATGCAACCTTGTGTCTCGTTCGAAGTTAGCATTAGCGACAACATCCTTGAAGAAAATCACGATAGTATTAAGGCTCCTCGTTGGGGAGTTCGTAATCATATTCAAATCGGTGTCGCTTTTGCTGAGAACGTACCTTCAGTGCCTTCAAAGTCTAGTTTGAGGTATAGAAAACTTGTTCATGTATTGAGTACGAATAGACCGTGCGAGTTCATGGTGGTTTATCACATCAACATATAACGCGAGGCCAGAAAATATGTATCTCGTTGTGGCGCTTGTGCTTTTCACATCGATGCCGTAATTATCAAGGGTAATTTCATAGGGTACTCTATGTGACAGTGCGGCTTTGTAAAAAAGCATATGGCCTATTAACATCTCAAAATGCATTGGGCTATAGTTTCTGCCTCTTAGCGGGTAAGATATGGTTTTATCGGGCTGAATGGTCGCCACTGAGTGCACCTACGCCTTCACTCTGACGTGCCGTGTTATTGTTATGGATACCTTGGTTTATAAAATGTACGACAGCACACACCAGAATTATCTAAGCAGTATATGTTGTTTCCTCCCATCTTAATTGATATGTTGTTAATTATTGACCTACTTAGAGTTTTAACAATACTGCGATTAGCATCTGCAACCCCTGTTCCTTTTGAGAGGTGAAGATTAAAGGCAAGTCTGGCTGTCCCTGGAACAATAACATCATTTGCAATTAAATTTGGAAATCTCACGAGCAACATCTGATTTTGATCAATTGTACTTGGGTTATTCGTAACGACGATTGTTGATCTGATGCCTTCGCATAGAGCTATAAATATTGAGCTTTATTCCAAACGTTGTCATTTTACAACTCTCCCGCAACTATGTTGCTGCAGAAAGGCTACTTCATGTAGAAAATTAGCATGCATATATATTTATCCAATGAGAGATTCGTAAAGGACAGTAGGAGGTGATAAACAACGTCGGGATTTGATTCAGAATGTATGGCAACTGTTAAACTGTTTGACTCTCCAGGGGAGATTTGTATGCAGGACTTTATTCGAAATCCATATTCGGTCGGCAGCGAAGTAGAAACAAGTCTTTATGAGATTTCTATTGAATCACATATATGACCAAATGACACAAATATAACTTTGAGTATATTCATATGGTTTACAAGAAGTTGAGATTGATACTCCTGCAAATACGTGGAAAAGAGTATCTCAATTTATGAATATTTTAAAAACGAAATGGACATTAGCGAGAAATTAAGAAAATTATGACTCAGTTGAGATCAAAACAGGATTGATCTTTTGTCGTAAAAATAATAGAAACTAGATACGGCTAACTAAAAAGTAAAGACTTATTTTTGAGATCATCGACAGTAATATGTATGAGGGAAATAGACCCTTCTTAATATTATCTCATGAGTATTGATGTCTAACTCAAAACGAGGCTAACTGAGCATAGCTGTCTTAGCTGCTACAGCGTCCATAGTAATACAATGACCACTTTATACAGTGACAAAGATTTAATGTTAGTGCCGCCACTTACCTTTTCATTTGTTGAAGATTATATCAAGGTAAATAAGATGTCATCTGGTGAGAAATTCATGAATAAGGGACTGAAATGTTTATGTGAATGATACAACCAAGATCTAAGAGGTAATTGCCGTTTTCTTTATCATCAACACTCTGTTAGAAATAATTGTTTAACTGATACATTTGCTAAGAATTCTATTTCCTTCATTCTGTTAAAGCTATTACCCAACCACCATCACCAAAAAATAAACATAATGTGATGTGATGAGAGATTTCCTATATCAGTTTACATGTTTTCCCTCCTGACAAATCTGTTCATGCGTACACTCTCTCCATAGGGTATCATTTTACCCAAGATTATTGCCAATTTAGTAGAATGTATTAAATCCAAGTTAGTTGATCAAGTTTCTGATCTCCAAGCAAGATCAAGGTTAGAATATGTATGGCATTGATGATTGCCACATGCTGAACAGCTTTGTCAGTTTTGTGATACCAAATGTACCATAATAAATTGTAGCATAGTAATCAAGGGATGCAATCAACACTGTACAACCCTATTCGACTGGATAATGTAGACTGGGGGCACAGTATGTCCATCCTACAAAAGGCTGTCAGTTCCATGTTAATCTTGCCAGCTTCGGAATTACTTTCAATCATCATGGTTCAAACAAAATTTTGGTTGGGTTCCTCGTGGTTCTCCTGTCAGCTATCAATAAGAACTAAAGACAATCTACATTACAAATCTGTATGATGATACATCATTTCCAGACCTGTCATGCTCTAATTACACGAGGAATCATCTCCAGATAGTATTGACAAATCTGCAAAATGTAAAATTAGTTGAAAATTACGATAAATAAAATAAAGAAATTTGGACGGCAAACAAGGCTGCAATACCAGAATGCCTTATGGCACAGGATCCGAAGAAATATGATTACTGCATCAAAAGTAGGGGCGATTTATAGACGCCGCAAGGATTACAACATTTTAGCTAGAAGGTTACAATCAACAAGAAGTATTACAACTTTAGATATGCGCCAAGGTTTGCCAAATGACTCCGAAGCATCAAAGACCTATGCAATACACAAAGAAAACAAAATTAGCCCATATTCTTGCGGAGGGATTGTAAAGTTATGGTGTCCTTGATTTGCTGCAAGTCCAGACAGAACAATATACAATTCTGATAATATCCCATCTTTTGGTTTATTAGAAATTAAGTGTCCACAAGTTAGGAGTGTTCAATATGTCATATATCTGGGTAAAGTTCAAAATAAACTTCAGAAACTGAAGCAAAATCACAGGTAATATTACCAAATGTTGACACAGCTTGCATCTTCAGTAATACAGTGGTGTGATCGTTTGATCCGGTGTCACAATGATCAGCATTAAGACACAATATATTTCAACCAATCAATCTGGCAACAAGTAAAAGACATAGACATAGACATATCCACACACAAATTTTATTTAAAGTCGGAGTTGCATTACATAATAAGAAACATTAGCTCGTTGGAGCTATTTTACCAACTGTCAACAATGATATAACAATTAACTTCAACGACCACACTAATAAATTCTAGTTATTGGATCCAGATTCTAAGCTAAAACTGCATACCCCGCCCCCATGTATCATTTAATAATCTATGCAGAAGGATTGTTTAATTACAATGCATATTTTTATGCCATACTCATGTCAAGTCATATGGTCAAAATAATTGTTGTATTGACATAGACATAGACATAGACAAATTTTATGTAAAGTCGGAGTTGTATTACATAATAAGAAACATTAGCTCGTTGGAGCTATTTTACCTTCTGTAAACAATGATATAACAATTAACTTCAATGATCAGACTTACAGCACTTACACTAATAAATTCTTTCTAGTTATTGAATCACGATTCTAAGCTAAAACTGCATACCACTCCCACATGTAGGATTTAATAGCACTGGTCTAAACAAATTTCGAAGTTGTCTGCTTCAGAGATAAAATGTGCTATTTATTAGGGATTTTGATGTGCTGAATTCAAATATGACAATTAAAACAGCTGATTCGATACTGTTTCCAAGATATTTAAGTTTTTACATTTTACGTCCATCTATATTGTGTACATAGTAGACTTTTAATCATAAATTGTAAAGCTAGGTGTTGTCATGTGTTTATGGTTGCTTTACATGATAATATTTCACATGTCCTGTTTATCTAACACTTTAAAAAACAACAGAAGGGTTATATAAATACCAAATATATTGAAACAAAAGTAAAAAAAAACTATTATGTGTATATAAGTACATAGTTTAGTCCTTATTCGCTTCTTGGCTTGTCTCTTATATTCATTAAATGGAGCATCTCTTGTCACTGTCCAGCAATAGTCTACAATCATTGATGGGCTCCATTTGCCCTTATAGCGTTTCTCCATTGTTGCAATGTCCTGGTGAAATCGCTCGACGTGCTCGTCGCTCACTGCTCCGCAGTTAGGTGGAACCAATCTAGATGAGAGTGCAAAAAATGTATCTTTAGTGACATGTTGCAACCAAGGCTTTTGTATGCCTTGAGGAGGTTTTCCACCAACTGCCTGTAGTAGTCTGCCTTGTTGTTTCCGAGCAAAATGTTTGCCATTAATTGGAATACTTTCCATGCCGTCTTTTCCTTGCCACGCAGTGCACGGTGAAATGCATCATGTCGAAGAAGTTCACGAATCTGAGGACCAACAAAGACACCTTCCTTTTTCTTCGCTTCACTTAACCGTGGAGATTTTCCACGGAGGTACTTGAAAGCTGCTTGTGTTTTATCCACAGCCTTGACAAAGTTCTTCATCAGACCCAGTTTGATGTGCAATGGTGGTAACACAATTTTATTTGATTCAACAAGTGATGGATGCAGAACACTTTTCATCCCAGGCTATAATAACTTTCGGAGTGGCCAATCTCTCTTGATGTAGTGGGAATCTCCCGCACGACCATCCCATTCGCAGAGAAAACAGCAGTACTTTGTGTATCCAGTCTGCAGACCAAGCAAGAGAGCAAGAACCTTGAAATCGCCACAAAGCTGCTACTGATGTTAGTCATAGTTTATGCACCTCAAAATTTGTTTCATGTTTTTATAAGTTTCCTTCATATGGACTGCATGACCAACTGGAATTGATGGCAAAACAATGCCATTATGCAGCAAAACAGCTTTAAGACTCGTCTTCGATGAATCAATGAACAGTCTCCACTCATCTGGATCATGAACGATGTTGAGGGCTGCCATCACACCATCGATGTTGTTGCAGGCTACAAGATCACCTTCCATGAAGAAGAATGGGACAAGATCCTTTTGACGGTCACGGAATATGGAAACCCCAACATCACATGCCAGGAGATTCCACTGCTGTAGTCTGGAGCCCAACAGCTCTACCTTACTCTTGGGTAGTTCCAAATCCCTGACAAGGTCCTTCAGTTCACCTTGTGTTATGAGGTGTGGTTCAGAGGAGGAGGATGGGAGAAAATATGGGTCATGTGACATTGATGGTTCAGGACTAGAAGTTTCAGTTTATACCTCTTCCTCGTCTGACTTAAGTGGGAATGATTCTGGTGCATCAGGAACCGGCCGTCCTTCTCCGTTGGGTACTGGGTGTATAGCTGACAGAATGTTTGGATAATGCACAGTCCACTTTTTTCGTCTTTGACACACCTTTCCCAACTGGAGGCACAATGCAGAAGTAACAATGGCTGATATGATCTCTTGGCTCTCTCCAAATTATTAGAACTGCAAAAGGCATAGATTTTCTTTTCCTGTTCAACAACTGGCGAAAATTTGTTGCACAAGTGTTGCAGCATATGTGTGGGGCCCACATCTTGTCCTGATCTCCAATTTTGCAGCCAAAATAAAGGTGATAGGCTTTCTTAACCAGAGTGGTTATACTGCGCTTTTGTCACTTCACCACAAACATAGCAGAAGTTATCTGCATTGTTCACACAAGTACGAGGCATCTCTGATCACTTTGGCTAAAGAGAAATGTGTTCCTTTGCAAAATCAAACACTGACAAATAAGAGAGCACGACACTGTATGATTTGTAGAGCTGATATAGGGCAATTTCTTCAGCAGAGTGATGTCAGCTTAGTTATGATTGCATCACCGATCACTTCTAAGAATGACATGATGCAATTCATCGCATGTATGACGCAATACCAGCTTCAGATTGCATCATTCATTGTTTTACCTAAAAAAAAGTGCTGTCCAATCCCAGTCATAGATTTATTCATATATCCAGTCAAAGATGTATTTTAGTCATTTCTGGTTTAAATTGAGATCCCTTCCCTTTATAACTCACTTATCCTCCGCCATTCCCAAGTCAAGGGTCATATATACTGACCCAGAATAATATTTTTAAAACTAGAGCCAATCAACAATTGTAAGCATGATTTTCGTTCTCAGTGACCCAGAATTAGTAAAGTTCGACAACATTTATTGCGGAAGCATTTTGGATGTAGACCAGTGTAATCAATGCAGAAAGATTGTTTACATGAAGAAAAACAATTATTCTCTCTTCAGTTACATGCAGTGTTACAATACACATGCATACTAGCTGTTTAATATATATGTAAGATATTCCCCTCCCCCAATTTATAATTTATGTTTTAACAACAATGCAGAGAATTAAATTTGTATGATATAATATACTCTTCACTTACACACAGTGTTAAAATATACTGGTTAAAAATAATGGCCAATACATCCTTAAGATTCCGTTTACATGCATACCGAATTTAAATATACAAGAACAATGACTTTGCATATACAAGCACACTTATACAATAAGTGTTAATAGATAAGAAACAAACAAATTTATAAAAATATATTCTAAATGGAGGAAAATCCATCTAAAACCATGTGTAAGCGACACAAGCCAACATTTAGGGCAATCATTTGCTACAAGCAAATGTACAACATTTTTTAGGGGAGTCAATACTTTCAAGCATATACACAAAATTAGAATCTAAAACGCTGAACAAGCAGCTGGTTAAGGTAGCAGCAGCAACTTATTTACTTGTGTTTACATATGGAGCTTTTACACAGTAAGCTCTCAGACCAGGTCTTTAAGTAGGATTTAAAGTTGTTAAAATCTGAGGGTCTTCGTACATTATTGGGGAGAGAATTCCATAGCTTTGCTTCTGCGTACCTAAACGATTGTAGCTCGTACCTGGATGATTTTACGTTTGGTATCTCCACAGTAGTTACATACCTAAAGAGTAAGAAGCTTTGTTTAAAAACTGTTAGATCATTTATGCTGCCAGTTTGTGGAGAAGGAGTTTGTGGGGTAAACAGTCAAATGATTTTGATAAAACCATCAATATAGCTGCATAGTTGTTTTGGTCTAGTGCTAAGCGCAAGTCTTCTTGTTGTTGAAGCAGTGTAGTTTGGCAGCTGAAACTCTTTCTGAAAGCAGAAAGGTATGAGTGTAAGATATTGTCAAAGTACTTAGTGATATGGATGCAGATAGCTCGTTCAAAGAGTTTTATAGTGTTGGGAGAATTCTGACAGGGCGGTAGTTTTGTTTATCAAGTGGATCATTTTTCTTAAATATCGGGGCCACCTGGGCTTCCTTGAGTCTTGTAGGGAAAATGTTTTGGTCAAGGCTGTAGTTTATGAATTTGGCTATAGGACCAATCAGTGACTGAATTCCAAGTTTTATTAGTTAAGGTGAAATAAGATCTATCAAAGTTTCTTTTTTAATGCTGATATTTGTTATGGCTGTAAAGTCTTCAGTGACATGAGACAAATCAAATTTTGTGGACATATTTAAGTTCTTTTTGATTGCCTGTATGTTTGGGTGTTCGTTGTAGGTTAGGTGGTTATTGCCTATGTCTTTAGTAACATTTTTGAAGAAATCATGGAAGACCTCTGCTACGTAGGCCTGATCAGAGATATTCTCATCATTTTTCTGGAGGACAATTTAGTTCTTTGTTTACCAGAAAGGGCCTAATGGTTGGCCAGAAATTCCCAGAAATTCCCTCTTTTAATTCCGCCTGAGCAGCGTTCGAGAAAGTAAACTTGTATGGCTTCGCGTCTGAGTTTGGTCACCAAATTCCTTTCTTGTTTGCAATGTTTCCAGTTTTTGGATGTTCTAGATCTCTGGTATTTTTGAAGTAGTTGAGCTTCCTGTGTATTGCTTTTCTAAGATGGCCATTGATAAAGGGAGCTGATTGATTTTTTGTGTCTTTTGTGTTTAAGAGGAGCATTATCCTCAATCACATTTGTTATCAGTTACTGGAAGGACCAGTAGACATCGTCATGATCGTCAATGGTGCAGACCGTATGTCGGCATTGACTTTTTCCTAATTAAAATCCTTAAAACTGCGATATGTGTATTTGCTGCGGGTTGCTGTTGGTACCCTTCCTGTGATCATTGTGAAAATCTTATTATGAAATGTACTAATACCAGTGTTACAATTTCCAGTGTTACATACTACTGATTTTCATTTACTAAGATAGCGTCTACTTGTGAGGGTTTGTCCTGATTTGTGAGACGTGTTGGTCCAAACGTTCTGTTTATCATGTTAAATATATCTAAAATATCCGTAAGGGGCTGACATTTTTTATGTTCTAAAAAGTCAAAATTTAGGTCTCCTAGCAGCATGACATTATCATAATGGATAGTAATTTTATCTAATGACGAAGTACAGTTCTTGATGTACGTATTGTCTATAACCGCTGGATAAGAGTCATTTGTGTTTCTGTAGGGTTATTTCTTGACATATACATTCAATATTATCCGGTTCGAGGTTCGTCCTTCTTCTGGCTGGCCTGTCAGATCGAACGAAAATAAGGACGCCTGCGCCCTGTGCGGTGCGGTATTTCCGGAACATACTGCATCCTGGAGTTGAGGCATTACACTGGGCATCCGGGAGGGATGAATATGTCTTGGTTTCAGTTTTCGCCAAGACATCTATTGTTTTGTTGATCAAGAGCTCAGAAGCGTCACCATTTTTACGACGAATACTGTTTATGTTGAGACGAGCTAGTAGAAAACGTTTGGGATTTTTTTATCTGATTTCAATGATCCGTTAGAATGATTGGCATCGAGACCGGCGTTTGAGTCTGCATTGGGAAGGTGTGAATGTTCCTTAGTTGCTTCAGAAGTATCGAAAAAGGAATCGGAGACACAAGGCAGGCGTTCGTTGCATTTTTGTCAAAACCAAGTATCATATGAATTGCCTAGTTTGTGGTATTCATCGCGAGAAACACTAGTGCATGCACGGTGTGTCCACAAGTTCCAACAATCACATTTAATACCTTGATTATTTGCTTTAACTGGCTTACCGCATGTTGTACAGGGACATTTGAACTTTCCTATGTTTGGTCCTGGGTTTGAAGCAATGACATTACTGACTAATATTGCTAGGATGCTTATGTACTGTGCCGTAGACCGTAAACTCTTATGCTGGTATAGGCGCCGCTATTTTTGTTTATAGAGAGCATCATGGGAGATCAGAAGTTTAGACACGGCTTCTAACCAAAAAGTTTGGTTCTGCGTGTCGTGATGTGATACCATGTAGTATTCAATCAAATTAAGGTAGTTCCATCTCTGCCTTTTACTGCTTAGAAAACCAGGTATATTCAGTATAATACCCTTTTCATTCAAAATTGTGCTAAGAGTAAAACCTTTGTCTGCCATGACATCATCCCCTGGTTCGAAAAGATCAAGTAAACCAGATCAGTTTGCAATTTCTACATCAGATATACAACCAGTAAAAAGTGAAGACATGACAGTTATAGCTCCATGAGGTGCAATACTCAAAAGACATTTTAATGTGTTTTAATTTTTTGTAATTAGAAACTGACTGGGAGTTAAGTACAAGGACGAAGATTGTTGAGTTATTGTCTCTGTACAATCAGTTATGATCCGTGTGCATGGATACAAAGCTCTGAAACTCTCTTGCATACACTTTTGAACAACCTCTCTTGGTAACCAAATAGGAACGGCACCAAGACCAAAATATAGAAAGTTAGCCCAAGTGACTATTTTACGACTTACAGTGTCCAAAGAACAACTGAATCTAACACTAAGACCCTGTTCAAGAATACCATATTTTAAATAACAAAGAAACACGAACAATTTATCTATTATGATCATATTACGTTTTCTACATGCCAGACTAACAGTTTCACTACCTTTTTAGTAGGCACTCTGGGTGTTTTGAGATAATGGCTGAATACAAGTGAAGAAAGCAGTAAATGTGACATACGTAGAAAAACCGGTACAAAATAATACAAGAGAGTTGTCACTTGAAAACCGTTGTAAGCCACAACGTTCTATTTGTAATTGGTTTGGCAATTTTCGCATTCTTCTGATTTATGCCAAAGTTTCTCCTCCAACTCCTCTATCATTCCCTGATATAAGGATTTTTCTTGAGCATCATTAAAGGATTTGGCTTCTCTATCAACCAACAGTTCTGTCCCAGTTACATCAGTATGCATTCTATTAAACGAAAAAAAAAAAATAAAAAAAATAAACACCCTTGTACAATCCCAAAGATTGTATATCAATGTAACGTTAGTCAAACAAAAACATATTTCATCCCTGCATTTTAGGAGTCTGATGAATCAGCAACTACTTATGTGCAATAATGCCTCTACTAAATTACTTGACTAAAATTTTATTTTCGGAATAAATATTTAATTAAATTGTTGCATTCAGTGTTTGCGTATTATAACATAAATGGTTGTTGTTGCAATACATTCATGGTTTATCATCATCTGAGACAATATTTTCTTATTATTTTTTCCCTCTCAGTATGCAAAAGAGTTCTTAATTTCCTTTTAGAAACTGTAAGTGGTTCTTCAGAAGCCAGTAATTTTCTCATTAAGGGTCGTCTGTACGTTGTTCCGCTGCCCCAATCAAAGATTGATGGCACTGCTTCAGGGTATAGTCTTTTTCTAACTGGTATCCATGACTTGTAATCATCGTTCCTAAACTGTTATGAATACACAACTGTTGACGTTGTAACATAGTCAATGAGAATAAACAAAATATGTTACATAGAAAGACTAATGCACAATACTAAATTGTTCTAAAAAAAAGTGCCTCAAGCAAGAAGATATATTTAAAGCTTTTACTAAATGCTATTATTATTTAGTATTAACTGAAAACAATGTGTTGTAATGTATACGGTAAAAGAAGACATGTCTTTAAAATGAAGCATTTTTATGTCCTGAATAATTGCAAAATACAGCTGGAAAAGATATATAGCAGAGTACTTCACATTTCTAAACCAAACATCAAGGTGCAAAACTTCATTTAAGCAAAAACAAAAATTTGATATAATTTGGAATACTCACTTTAATGAGTGGGCCTTCATCTATTCTTATCTTAATTATCCACTGCTTTTTCAATGTATGATTCTTAGGAATTGAGTGAAATGCTGTATCATATCGTGAATCTGAAATGCAATAGGGCACAAAAAAATGCTGTGATGATTTTCAGCTAGTATTACTACTGGTATATATATTTTCAGCAGTTTATGTTACAATTTGCTTAGTTAGCCTCGTTCTGGCAATCAAATCTCAGACATGAATATAATTTCAGTGATGTCTTTGGTATTACTGAAATGCTAGGAGTCGTAAAAGTTAAAACGTTACAACCGAAGGAGCGAACAGAGTTACAGGGAAAACTGCCATCGGAACCGGAAATGTCTATGATGTCAGAAGAAGATTTTGTTATATTAAATAATATCATTACAAGTGAAAATTGAAAAGTGCCTGAAACAACCTCACGTTGTGTAATTGCACTATATAAACAGTTAAGATTCTTGCGTGGAATGATTAAGACACAGACACTGAAAGTTTATCAAATTAAAGAGGAAATAAAAGATCTTAAGAGACAAACTTAAAAAAAAATATCTCTCCTCAGTTCGTCGTGAACAGCTTGGATTGAAACTCAATACATTCCTAAACAAATTGCGTGGAATAATGAGATCGCATTTAACTGCTGTAAAGAAAACTGTAGTAGGAAATTTAAATAAGATATTCCTGTCGCTGAGAGAGTAACAACCTCTTTCGCGAACAGGGAGTGACTATTGACTTGCTACTTACTGCTATAGGCTTTAAAATTAGCACTATTTTCTTAGCCGTCAGAACTACATTTAAAATCGCAGCTGCAGATGTGCAAGGCCCACCTGCTATACATCCGGTGCCAGGGACAACACCTGGATCTAAAACAGATTAGATAAAGGAACGTCTGAGCGCTCTGGCAGATTGACTTAACGATCTAGCCACAAAATATGTCATCGGGTCAATCGTCAGCTGTCTGCTTAGTAGGGATGGTACTGCTGTCTGCTAGTTGTACACACAACTTCATTGTTTTTTTATTACTTCTATCGTAATGGGTCCTTGGGCCGTTTTACTCAACCTCTTACATACCAAGGCTGCTTAATCGCGTAAACAAATAGATGCTATTCCGATGGCTACTCTAGGAATATAATAACCATCTTATGGACTGGCGTGCATTGCATTGCTTCATATTTCACTGGCTGAAGTTGATGTGGGTCTCGGGAGGGCTCCACGTAGACGTTCTTGGAAACAATACTGAGCGGATATCTGACTTTGCGCTTCGAGATTATATGCTCCAGGCGATTAACAAAATATATTTTGTATCCTACGTATGAGCCAATTTGAAGATCCATGTTGGAAGAGACTAGGTATATCCCATTAACGAGCGCATTGTCCAGCTAGTCGCACGCCTTTTGTAGGATATTTTGGCATCTGCTCATCATCTGATATATCTAATCTGTTCTTACGATGGCGTCCTCCACGTTCACTGAAAACTGTTTTGAACGATATATCAGGACGTGCCATCCACAACAGAGGTCATCATCTGTTTCTGTGCTCCAAGAATATCCCATACGTACACCAGCACACTTCATTTAGTCGCTGTACACCTGCTCGAGTAAAGCGGTCGGAATGTTTTAGTAATAAATAATGCCCAGCCATCCCATCCTCCGTCGGCAACCTGAAAGTCTTTATCAAATTTCATTTGAAACCTCTGTTCCTTCTCCTCGCATATATCAAACGTTTGCGGAAAGACCATATACTGAGCGGGTACATATATAAACATCATTCCGAGACCTGAATCTGCTAGTTGCGTATTTCTCTATTCTGGTCGCTTGTGGATGTTAGACTCATCGTATAGCGTTTAATAGGCCTTAACGTCAAAGCTGTCGTCTAGATGATTAAGCTTTATGTCGTTAAGTAAAGAGCATCCGAGCTCCCACAATATTCGTATTATCTGGAAATAAACGTGGACACGATTAAATGATATTAAAATCTTTAATAACATCTTACTAGCCGCCGCACCTCTTGTGCTAAGATGATCACGCATGCTAACCACATATCCGATCTTGGCACACCACACCGCATGTAGGATTGGAATATATCGCAAACAATTGATGGTAAAAGATTCACTATATCGTTAGTTAAAGCAGTTTTTTAACCCTCAATATGTTGGGCCGCAATCGCCTCAACACCATATTTGACTCTGAATTAAAGCTTAATTGTCATGGAAATACCATGGCGTAGATTCTTTACTAACGTAGTGCTCTATCAAGGATCATTGTAACGCTAACCAAATATTTACATACAGGTCTGGATGGGTTAATATATCAGCCGAACTCGGAAACAACATATTTAGAAGTATAGATAATACTAACCTGTATGCAAATGAATTTATAATTCCAGATGGCTATTGCAGCGTGTGAAGTCTGGATGTGTCTGTGCAGAAAGGATACCCAGATGTTTTGCTGATATACTACGATGTACATATTACGATTAGTGTAGAAAATAAAGTGAAGCACTCAGTTTAGTCAGTCCTAATAAATCAAGTATCAATATCAGTTTCATAATTCATAAGAGGTAACTTCAGGAATGCTCAGACATAGTGTATTAAAGCTGAAAGCACCTTAGGTTATAATGATGAAGTCGACAAATCCAGCACAGATGCAGCACCAGAGGTGTATAATCTCGTCGATCATCGCCTAAAATAATGTGACCTGCACTATGTAGCAACTTAGGTGCGGTGGAGGTATACCGTCTCAGATGGACTGGCGCCAGTCTTGGCGTCAAATTGGCTATCGCATAACTCAAGGTGCGCTCATCATATTCCGGACGTATGGTCTGCTGAGCTGCAGACCTTCGGCACTTGCTGCGGAGAGCAATAAATCTCTGCAACGTGGTGACCGCGTAATAGATGCTTTTTTTATGCCGCTCAAAGAGCTGAATTCGTCATACCGCTGATGTTGACACCTTCCACGTATAGTATGTTACCTCCATAGTTGTCGCATTGGTGAGTTCCTCTACCAATCTTTACCTTAAATTTATGTCTCTGCCGGAATTGTTCGTCTTCGCTCTGTTTGCTGCTTAAACTTGATTGGCCTAGAATAGGCCATATGCACCTATTGACTGGGTCTAGCGGAGAGTCGGAAGAGATAGTGCTTTGTGTGGTATTATGATATGTATTGGTCTTTCTCTAAATGAATGGATATTGCATCCAAAACAATAATCCCAATCCATCTCATGGTCGTCGGAAGGGTTGGCGACTTGATCGTCTGAATCTTTCATAAAATCGGCTGGATCGAGACCGATGAACTCATATAACGCCACCATTTTTATTTTCTAAACCTGTCGTGCGGATAAGGGGCGCTGGATAGTCCACCAGAATCTTCACCACGAGCAGCTCGCTCCTCGCGCTTCTTAGCGGCTATACGTTCTGCCATTTCCATAAGCAGTTTATTGACTCTGGTTTCACAAAAGATTACTTTCTCCATCATCCGTTTTGCACACGCAATAATTTACAGCTCTGATTCCGGACGCAAAACGTCAATTTTTATATGAGACTTATTTATTTATTTATATATTTTTTGGGGTATGAATTGGCCAGTTCGCTCATGAAATGGTGTAAAGAGTTCGAGGAATTTTGCTACGTACAAATTTGTGTTATGTCTAAGCATACTATGATCATATCGTGCATGCTTCCAACTCATCTTTCGTTTTAGTGCTGCCATTGCAATCTCAACAACTGCAAGTATCTCTGCCGTTTGGGGAACCTAGGCCGTACGTCAGTCAAACGCCAATAGTCATCACATGTAATACGAGCTCTAACGCTAGGCTGACCCACATAGTAATGTTAATACTATGTATATGATATCTCTAATAGGGTGGGTCTTAGGCAGTTTACATGGATGTATTTTGTTTTTAAAAAATCACCCCATGATATTTTAGGTAGAAAGTAACTACTGCCTTGACGGTGTAATATTTGGCTCTTGCAAGTATGGCCTTCGCCTTTTCTATAGCATCCTTGGAAAGTGGGTATTTTATTCCAATACCTAAGAGGGCTGGTTTGTCAACCACAGTTCGGGTTCTACGGTGGTTTGCAACAATCTTAGGATTAGGTCATAGCTTCGTGATCACTTCGTACTCCAAAAGCCAGCTCTCAGTGTTGAATGACATTGTAATTATATTGGATATATTTCTGTAATAATTCGCATCCTTTGTATTTTTATAAACGCGGCAGGCGTTAGAGGTGTAGACGGATCTCTGTATCTTCTATGGCGTAACTATACCTAGGTTATCTTATTTGTATGCCTAGGATGGCTAAGGCGTAGCGTACTGTCCGAGCCCTACGATAATACTCGACCATAGGATGATTGCAAGTGACGCGTAGACCGCGTCTACCCCTCTCCTCCCGAGACAAACGCCCAAACGGCAATAAGTCTTATCACGTCTTTTCCCTGCCCGAGTGCTTCCACAGCCTCAACTAGCTGACGCAAGGCATCATTGGAACTGAGATTTACAATCCATTGACCAGTACGGCGTTCGTGTGCAAGTCGCAAATATCTCACTCTAACTGCACGAGCAGCCATAATATATATATCGTACAAACCATACCTGATCGTTATGAAAGGGGCATTGACCGCCTGGCAACGCGATGGACTGAAGGAGGTAATGTACCACCAGGCAATGCCATGGTCACAAAAAGGGAATGAGCCACCTGGTTGTGCGACGGGCTTAACGGTGGGTAGAGGGCACCTGGTTTCAATGGACTCAACGAGGATACGGACCGCCTGGCAGTGCGATGTTCTTAAAAGCGGGGACGTACATCCTGGTAGTGCTATGGGCATAACGAGGTGATGGACCGCCTAGTCATAATTGCCTAAACGAGAGTACGGGATCGCCTGTCAATGCAATGGTGATAACGGTGAGGACGAACCGCACCGGCAACGCTATGGTCTAAACTATGGAACTGGCCGCGCCCGCAACAAGATGGTCTTAACGAGGTGACTGGTCGCGCCGGCAACGCAATGGGGCTAACGAGGGGACAGACCGCGCGGTGGTCTTCACAATGGCACGGACCGCCCGACAGTCCAATGGTCTTAATGGTGGGTACAGGCCGCGTCGCCAGGATGGACTTAACGGGATCTGAGCAGAACCAATCTGACCTAGTATTACGTGAAAAGATAGTTTCAAACTGGACGCAAAACGACCGGAGCTAAGCCACGGGAAGCTAGCTTCCGTTCTGAAACTACTTTCATGTACTACTTGTTCGGTCTTGGTTAAACGTATTGACAGCTGCAGGACTTTAGCAGTAGTTTTAGACTAGGCCATATTTTTTTTTACATTTTTCCGAATTTGTTTCAGTCTTATCTAAAGTTAGTGACAGCTTCGGAAGTTTAAGTTTAGCATTACATCTAGTCTAAGCCATAAGTTTTTATTTGTGATGATTTATATCAGCCTCCTCTAAAGCCAGTGAAAGTTTCGTAATTTTAGTGTTATATTACTCACGTCCATTTTAGTGTTATTATGAGTTTGTTCACTTGATTAAAACTAGTTATAACATCAGTACAATATATGCATTTTCTTATTTATTATAAGTAGTTTTGTATCAGACGCCGACGGTACTCTGTTGTATCATTTGAATTATTTTGTTAGTGAAATTATTTAATTGATGCCAAAGATTTATGCTAGGAATATAGTGAAGTTACTTTTATAGAAAATAATAGCATACTTTTATATATATTTTTTATGAATCATCCTGCCGCTTTGGGAGTTATTGCCCCTTAATGCGGATTTAAGGACAGAGTGGGGTTATTATAATGGTTGTATATTTCATGGAAGGCAATTATAGAAAGGACTCCCGATTGCTTTACCCGTGAATGCAGCATCGGCTGTTTCGTCGCATTTATAAAACATATCCCTTAAGACTTAAGAAACACACACTCACATATATAAATCCACCCATACTCTCTCTCCCTCTCTGTCTATGTCTCTGTCTATCTCCGTCTCTCTCTCTATCTCTCTCTCTCTTTCTCTCTCTCTCTCTCTCTCTTTCGTTCTGTGAGACACACTTACTGAAAGAGAAGATAATATTAATGCGCCAAATTAATGTTGCTTCTTCTCACCTGCGCTGCATTTCTTAAATCATGTACATTGCTAGCTGAACTATCCTAATTGAGCTAAGCTTGGATATTCGACCAGATGGAAAGCAGTCAATACAACATTGCTGATATATGCCTTGTATCCTGGAAAGATTTACATCAACCTTCCTTTGATGATTCTCGGTATCATAATCACCCAATCAGTGCAGTAGGCCTGCGTGTAACCTGAACACAGTGTCAACTGATTCACGCCGCAAGTTATATTTCTGATAGTATCTACACTGTGAAGAGGAATGTCTCCCGCGACATTTTCTGCATCAATGGTTTTCCAGCAAACAGACCTTGTTTCACAATTTTAGTTTCCAACTTCCTCTTTTAGTACATTCTGCTGCCAAGAAAGATGGGTCATTTTATCAGCTAACATGGCATCTTCTTCTCAAGAGCAATGACTCGAACACGCATGTATTTGTTACATATTTCGTATACTATTCTTATAGCATCCCCAATAAATGAAACATTTAAATTCGGAATAACCTGATCGAAATATTTCCAGTTCTTGATCCAGCAAACGATCACACCTTAGTCAATAATTGGCTTGTATTGACATCCTCTGGAAACATTTGTTTTTTCTGCCGCACCCATATCTCCTCTACCCACACCCCCTGTTGTCAAAAATGATAACGTTTCAGTTTTTATATCAAGATAACACAATAATTGGAGAGAAACTAGAAACTCTTTATCTACATCGCCCTCTTCAACCCAGTTTTTAATACCCTCGACATTAATGCTAAGTAACTGATTCAAGATAGGAGCGTCATTATATTTTGATTCTGTTAGGTATGGGCTTAAAACAGTAACACAACTAGGTGAGGCAATGATTATGGGCTTTTCCAGTGATCGGCCTTTGTGAACACTGTATGAGCGCCTTTGAATCTGAATAGTGATGCTCTTTTGTACACAATGCATGTTCCATCAATTACTAGTATGAAATGACGATTTTGTTGATTTTTAGAGTGATTCTGAACAAGAGACTTTGTATGTTTTCAAATAACTTCATTGCGTGATATTTGTTGAACAAGCATGTGTAGATGGACAAACGATTCAGCGAGGACCTTTATTAGTGAAGCAATTGCACGCCGAACACTTCGTTATGAAATTTTGGAGATGATGTTTGACATCCCTGATTTAATATTCAACATAAATATTACCAAAAAGGTTCTCTCATTTCTGATTAGAGCGTATTTCAAACTAGGCGCAAAACGACACAATTCGCTAAAGTTTGACTTCGTAAGTCCGGTCAAAATAACATATAATTACCTCTAGCTCAGTAAACAACATTGACTTTATATGTATATATTTGTTAAAGCTATGCTTGAAAACGAACCATGCAACATTTGTGCAAGTCTTTCTAGAATAATATGTTCAACTCGGATTATACTCATTTTGATTCGTTTACTACATGTTTTTCTCCACTGTATCCTAACAATCGTATATTCAAAGTGCTTCTCTAACGTATATAGCATTCTTCTCTCTCGATAGATTGCTGTCTACTCAGTATAGTTCTGATACACTTAAAGCGAATATTTATTTATTTATTTCACAAAATATAATCGATCCATTCACACAAATTGATTAAAATTGCTCTCGAAATTTTTCTTACAATTTTTTCAATATTTATATGTATCAATATAATCATGCTGAAATATTCATATGTTATGTATTTTTTATTTTCTTCTCGAAATTTAGAACTTGATGGTGTTTGTGTGATCCTAGGATGATCTTCTGAAAAGCAATGAAGAATAATTATCTTTGTTTTAATATATAGCTCATTTGCGGTACAACTTAATTATCTCACATTATGTCACGATTAACCTTTACTACCACTTGACAAAATATCGCGGTGAGCGACGATTTCATAAGCAGAGTGTGGATGCTTGGGATATATGCCCTTGTGAGAACCTCGATGTTTAGACCTTGTCCTGCCATCGTATTGTCATCATGTACTATTGGCTTAGCTTCATGCATGACGTGTGTACACCGTTCAAGTTTCGCATGGATAAAGCAGGGTCGACAACACCGTCGCTTTGTAGACCTTCAATTTTATTTGCTAAGTGTACCCTCTTCGTTCACACACATTTGCGCGTAGTCTGTCAAAGGCCACACTTTCATTGTCAATTATGACGTTGGTTTCGTCATCAATGTGGACGGCACGTGTCAGAGTACTGCCGAGATAGGTGGACATGTCCACTGCCTGGAGTGTTTGGCCATTCACATTATGGTTGGCTCTAGGTATGGTTTCCCTGTTGCGGGTTGGTGCATCACCTTTATCCTCTTGATACTGATCGTGAGACCGAAATTATCACAGACTGAAGAGAAATGGTCAATATTCTGTTGAATGACAGACTCAAATCTGGCATTCAGGGAACAGTCGTCAGGAAATATGAGATCACGAACAGTCACTTATAATTGCCGAACCTTTACGATGAATTTCTCCGGGGAAACAAAAATTTGCTACAATCTTCCAGAGGATCCCACGACTGATTGTGCCAAAGGCTTTTGTCAGGTCAACGAATGTCATGTACAGGACGGAGTTCTGTTACTGACATTTCACCTGGAGTTGACGAGCTGGAAACAGCATATATGTGATTGAAATGTGATCTCCACAGCCCTGCATGGAGATCTGACACACACAAATAAAAGTTCATGTTTTGATGACCTTTGGAATTCCAGGTCCACCTAATTTTAGCAGCGTATCAGATAAAGCGTTGAAAATTGATGTTTAGAAGAGTTATCGTTAGTAACGATATGTTCCGAATGACGTGTGTAACTTTCAGCAATTTGAAAGTTGTGGCTTGATTGATGAACCACAATGTCAACAGAATATGACCTCTTATTGGTGTCCATCAGATATACATTTAGGACTGTGGAGATCTGATTTCAGTCAGATTGTTATTCGCCCTTTCATGAAGCAACACTAACTCTCAGGCAGGAGCCCTTGACCGATGTGATGCACAAGGAGATTCAGCAGAATTCTGGAAAGGATTTTGCCGGCTATTGACAGCAAGGGGATGCCCGATATTCTTGCAAGCTTGTCTGTTGCCTTTCCGCTTGTATAAGTGGACGATGGATGCATCCTACTACTCCTGGGATATAGTTCCTTGAGTCCACATTGACTGGAAGAGTTCAGTTAGTGTCTGAGTCATGTGCGAGGCACTGTCTTTGCAGACATCTACTGGTATAGCATCTGCTCCAGGTGATTTGCCATCTGACAGAAGGTCAATTGTTTTCTCATTTTCAGTAAGCTTTGGGGAATCAAACAGAGATATGTTGATTTCCACTTCGGGCATTGGATCAATTGCCCTTGATTCAAAAACGAGTGTTGATTGAGGATCTGGTTGAAGTGTCATCCCCATCTTTTTAGTATCTTTTTTTATTCAGTGAGCAATGTGATGCCGTCTGCACTCAGTTTTTTAGGTGTTCCTGGTGAATTTTGCCCGTAGATTGTCTTAAAAGCATCATATAAGCTTTCATGTCATTCCTGTCTGCGTAGGACTGAATCTCGGTATGGCCACATCGTTCTCATTAAACCATTTCTGATGTTTACATGTGGTGGGACCGATGGAAGGATGCACAGGTTTCCTCGACGTTCTCTTAGTTCGCTTCAATTATGCACTAGTCATTTTTGCTGATGACGCCTGGCCATGTATGGTGTTCTGCACTAAATCTAGCACTGAAGTCACAAAGGATCATGAGCTTGTCTGCCTTTGGTACTTCTTTGATAAGAGACTCAAGATCTTTATAAAAATTGTACTTGATCTCATCTGGGTTGGTCATGTTAGGATGATTAAGCGCTGATGATAGTTGCATGCTGTCTAGATGTGATTCGATGGCAAAACCTACACCAGCTTCAAGTCGCTCTTCTTTACTTCGGCAACTCTAGAAGAAGGGGTAGCCAGCTCCTATTTCGGTGAGTTGTCTTTCATCAGATAGGCGGGTTTCACTCAGGACAGCTATCTGCATGTTGACTTTGGCCAGTTTTTATACCATCGAAAGCTGTTGTTCGCTCTGGTTTATCTGCTAATGTACTGATGACCATTAGTGTGCCCACATTTCCGGCACCGATGGTGAGTGGCGTCACGTTTGCCTTCTTGTTAGATGTTTGACCGCTAAGATGGGATCCCCATCAGCCGTGGTATGCTGACTAGGGTTAATGGTGAAACAGGCAATGTTTAGTGAACCTTTTCTAGTCTCTTCTTCATGTTACTGAGATGAGCGATCTTAAATAGGGCTGCTCAGTCATCCAGGAGCTGCTGCTACATTGCAGTCAAAAGCAATTCTATGCCGTTAGCCTCCTATGTGCAGGTCTGCAGTTACAGTCTCCAGTGTATCCATACCTGCTGCTTTTCCGCTCGCCTATCGCCGCAGGACTTGAAGGTATCTGGTGGGGGAGGTGATAATGTTATGAAACGTTGCGCATAATCACCCTCATTCTATCGTCCAAGTCTGTCTGAATTATGTGGCATGACAATGTCGAGACGTCTGTAGACGATTCCAGAAAATGTCTGCTCGGCTGCCAGATCCAGAAGAGTGGACTTTCCAGAGGGAGCCAGATGTAGCGATCCAATATAGGTCAACATTCAGAGGTAGTAATATCCAAATATATGATACTTTTCTTATTCATGTTTAAGTGAGTGTTTAGTTAGTGGTTCACCATTCGTATCTATATCTGCGAATCTAAAACTAACAGTGTATTTAATTAAGTCACCGTTAAATACATTTTATTAGGTAAAGACTAAAATAAAACAGAGTAACTGCATTTACAGTAGTGCTTTGTATCGTTTAGTTGATCAAGGAAATATATAAGTTTTAGAACCTAAGATCCACCGACTGTATCTGATTTTGTAGATGTTTGTATAGATCACTGACTATTAAATCCTAGTAATTGTGAGTTGTAATTGGTTCTATAAACTGGGTAATTTGTGACCTTAGTTATCACAAATTTAGAGATATGGTTCTTACATTAAATATATATGCTTTCTTCATTGTCATTATTAGTGGCCATTCCCTCTTTCACTTTTTTTATGTACGTTTCTCACATGTTGAGACCATCATGTATTGGTGTGGTCCTGTCCTTATTCTGATTGTTTGTACAATACAATATATTGTATTGTGATAACTAGCTATAACATCTATTCTCTGTAATGAAATGTATACTTTTTCATTTGTGTTGTCTATAGGGTTAAATAAATGCAGTTTTGTATTAGACTGTCCTTCCACAGTTATGTAAATATGCTTTACAGTTCTTCGGGCTTCCATTTAAGTAGCAGGGATTATTTGCAGTCCAGGGGACGAACCATTTGTTCTGATCACTAACTATCATATTAAATTCATCGGAACTTGTTCATTATCGATTATTGCTTTACTACCATTTCATAATAATATTTAACTTACTTATAGCAGAGGTTGCAATCTCGTTGTGGATTTATATTTTAGTTTTTACTGGCTTGTCAACAGCCATTCCACCGAAAACAGTTGCTATACCAACTTGTACCCAGTTTAAATATATATATATATATATATATATATATATATATATATATATATATATATATATATATATATATATATATATATATTTCGTTCATTGTTTTTAAAACTAATAAATTCCAAGGTCGTCGGGAACATGTAGTAAACTGTCTGCTGTTTAAATATTATCAACTATGCAGTGAATTAATCAACTATATAGTTAGTCAGTTATTTTGTCTGGTAGTATCCCAATTAGATAGTCAATCGTAAACTGACTCAAAGGAATCGGAATAATCAATGGTACATAGTGTAAATGTTGTTTTAAAGTATCTTTGTTATTTTTAACCAGCATACGGTATTCGCTTGATAGCTGGTAGCAACGCGCGCTGCATTCGCCAGGACTGCGCTTTGGTAGGTTTATTTTGTCTGTGTTCACTAAATGGGTGGATGTAAAGACTGCTTCGCTGGGGGCCTCTAGTCTTTGCCGGCGTTGGAGTGATTTATGATTTGGTGTGATTTGATTACGAGAGTAGACAGACATAATGACGATTATTATGTCAGCTATGCCACCTATTACATGATAAATATTGTGTGAGTTACTCGATTCACTTCTCTCAACTATAAACTGATTTTCATCTTGCTCGTTTTATCTTTTCTGTTAGAACTTTTGAAGTTCTTGTGAACGTTTCCAAGTTGTATTCTAAGTTCAACTAAACGAGACACTTTTTTCTGAAATTACCTGCTATGGTGGTTTAGGAGCCTTTGAACCGTCTCCAGGTTTAGTTGCATCTCCTTCCATTTATTTTCAAATTAAATTGAATTTTAAGTAAACAGTTTCTCAAGTTATCTTCCAATTATTGTGAAGTTATTGACAGTCCAAAGTAACTAAAACAGTCCAAGAGAAGCACAGTCCTAACATCCCGTTGTCTACGCTTACGATCTGATCACGTTTTTCTTTTTTGTTTAAATTAATGTACTTAAACGTCATCAAGCTAGCACTGAATACTGAAACTAATTATCACAACCTAAAAGATAAATGACACTAAATTATCTGATTCCGACTGTTCTTAAGTAATCTTCTTTGAACTATATCTGAAATTCATTTAAATTATCAATTGGAAGCAATTTACACATAAAACATGTTACACCTAGTATTATTACATCTGACAGGGGCTTTATTATAGCTAATCTCGCATTTACAAAGTGCGCATTTGTTTTTTTGTTTTTTTGTGGTTTTGTACTGAATCCATTGTATCCAACTCTTTTTCTGTTAAATTTTTACCAGTTATTTCCTTGTATATCCATTTACGATACTACTTTTTAATTTGTATTTGTTCTCTTCTTCTATTCTGTCACTTAAGTAGGTTTCGCCGTTCTTATTTAATGTACTGATGTTATTATCTTGTTCTGAGTATGCAAATCTCAATTCATTTTCAATTTGATTTTGATCGATTTAAAAGAAGTCGTTGGTCAAAAGTTTCAGAATCTTGGTTTTTATGATAAATTTGAGGACATTTATAACGGTGAGGAAACACTAGATGTAATTCCTTGTGTAGAAAATTTATCTAAAAAGGGATTTGATACCAATCAACAAGCAGCTCAATAATTAAATACACAAGTACACAGGGAATATATTAAACATGATTCCGAAAGAGATGAAACACAATTTAATACACTTAAACCTCATTTATTTATTACTAAAATACATTGTATTACAAAGAAAAAGGTAGAGCTGGAATTAAAATTGAAAAATAAATTAGCAGCCAAGCTATAATCTTGTTGCTAAGACTATTTGTAATAAATTCGGTGGGTTGTTTTTTTAACTTTTTTTTATCAGTTCGTTAGGTTGGACAAAAGAAAGATTTAGAAAGATGGAATGCACCAAATTATAAATTTTCAGTAGCAAAATATCCTACAGCTTTGCAAATAATAACAGATCTTGAATATATAGAATTGCAGTTAATTACCAAAAACGAATCATTTGACACCCACTTAAAAGACGTCCAAACTGTAACAGATGAATTCTGTTCAAAGACTTGACAGTTATCCATCTGGTAGATTATATGCAATGCAAGAAGAATAAGAATAACATGGTTATGTCGAAGCACTAAAAGTAATACAACCAAAATTATATCATTTAAATCTTGACTTAGAAGCAGCAGACAAAAAAAGACATCTCAAAAGAAACAAATACATAAGCAAAAAAACAAAATTGTAAGAACTACTAGCAAATTATTAAAAGTAAAAATGCACAAATATTTGGGTATTTAACAGATTTAGAAAATAATTTTAGAGAAAATATTAACACGATAAATCTCAGAGTTAAATATATTTTCCATTAATTAAAGTGTTAAAACACCTGTTTGGGACAAAAAAGGAGTACAAACCGCTACAATTTCTGCGGCTATTGGTATTATAGTAACAACTCTTGGTATAACAATAGCAAATAGTGTAAGAAGTTTAACAGGAATATATGGAAGTGCTGCTGGTGGCAAAGACACTGGACATTTCACAAATTAAATCAAAGACAAAATTTTAAAAGGCATGAAAAATAATGGTGAATATGTGTTTGAAAACGTAGCAAGAGCATTGTCTGATATCATTGGTAGTCTAATAAATTGACTTTTTTCATCAGCGGAAAAAGCTATTTTTGTAATTGCTAATAATACCATTTTTACAAATATTGCGTTAATAGATTTGTTCTGTACGATTATGCTAAAGTGTTTGTTTATAGTGCCCTAAAGGGTAGACAAAAAAGTGTTTCTAGAAAACAGCTCCAGTAAATAAAGAGCAAACAAAAATAAATTACACGAGCTCTTGCAACCATTGATATAAATTTAAACGTTTGCTTATTTCTCTCTTGATTACTTGTATTGGTAGCACCTATTTAACCATTTGTATCCTTATTGCCATTATATTTAGCGTTCCTATTTTCCTCTTTGCTATCATCATTTTTTCAACATCATTTTTTCCATTATCATCACTAAGGTTGCTACAAGTATTCATCTTACTTTCACCGTCTTCACTGTTTGCCTTTTGAGGAATTGTTTTAGATTTTTTGTATCAGCTTCTTAAATTTCATTTTTGTACCACCTCAGTGTTCATGTTAGGTTGTATTCCTAGAATAATCTGATGACTTTGTACATTGTTCTTGCAGGCTACTATGTTACATATTTTCATAACCATATCACTAGGTAACACAAAATATACCATTACCACCAACTGCATATTAATATAAAATATATTTCAGAAATCTTATTGCGATGTTTTCATCTGAGAAAAAGTCTTGTTCCCCAAACATTAATTTTTCGGACAACGGAAAACTTTTTTACTTTGTCTTCGGCAGTAAATACAGACTGTGCAATAGTTGTTATAGTGTGTACCTGAAAACCTAATATAGCTATCACATGCGATCTATTCCTCTGATTTAGACGAGTTGGGATAGCTCGTCAGTCTGCTGTTAACTCGTATAAAGGAATAAATCCATCAATTTTCTTCTTCTTATTGTTAGAGAGTTATAGTACTCAAGCCTGTATTGTATGCACCATCATCTATTTCACCATTTGTCTGACTCAAATGTTTTGTGTTTAATTATCACATCATCAGGCATGTGCCTCTCAATTTTGTAATAAGTTCTAGGACAATTAATAGGGGTTAAACTCTGAACTTTTAGGTATATCCAATCACTATTAGGAGAAATATTAAAGTTATTACAGATAATATTAAACTGCTTTAGATTTATGTTGTCGTTCCGAGGAAAAAAATACTAATCAGTATATAATGGAGATATAATATTTCTGAGACGAAAATACAATTGAAACTTATATATTGATATCACTAACCAATATCCAGTATATACATCAATATAACTTATTCTACGTTCTGCTGTTGCACGCAACGCTGCCCAATTTAATTGATTTTTGCAAAAATATCATAACACACCCTGCTTTATATCTGCACAAGGAATCTTCAGCATACAATTGTAAAGTGTCATGAGCGACAATGTTGAATGGATTGTATATAAAATATTCATTTTCTGTATAATATATATTCAGCTCGTTAAACAGATATGCTATTCCTGTAGCAGCTTATACACTAAAATTGGTTGTAGGACAAAGGGTACCTGGTGCATTTTGTTTTCTTTTTCAGTATGGATCCCATGATTTATTTAAATAAATTTGTTATAAGAACTAAATATATTAACTAATAAAATCCGGAATATAAAGTTACGCATCGACTTTAGTATGACTGAATAATTCCAGGTGAAAAAGGGAACGTGTCAGTCTACATGATTTAGTGTTTTCTCCTAAATATTTCAAGGCGGGCTGAGAGTTTGTGCTTAATATGTTTTTTTCAGATCGACCATAAACTCCCCAAAATGGGTCACAACGTATGCCATGTCGTTCAGAATATACCCCATGATTTATTTTAAAAGTTTGACAGCCAGTGGCCCATAATTTGTCGAAAAATCTTGATGTCCGTGGCTTACCGTATTAAGCAATATATTTTCAAATCTACCACCAAAAAGAATGGGACAAAACTGTTACAATTAAAGTCTCAAATGGTAGTATTTAGTCAAAACTTTTTCTAAAACCGCATTTTAGGCAATTTTTTATTAATCGTCGAGAAACCCCCAAAATGAGTCAGAACATATATCAAGTGGCGATATCCTATCTATACCATTAAACCATGACTGAGGGACGCAGTTGCTTTGGCACAGAGATTGCTAGTCCAATTTTCGTTAACACTGTTGATTTGTTTTTAAATTGCATTTTTGTTTTGGATAAGACAATGTATTAATAATTGAATAGGATTCAAGTCCTGTAGTGGGGGAAAATTGGGTACCTCACTTAATATTTGGAGATCGGGTCATTGGCTGTGATATCAGCCAGAAAGTTGTATTTCTTAATTTTTCAAGACTTTATCAGCGCTTTCAACTTGTGCATATATTATGTCTGTGCACGTACACGATTTAGGTTTGTACTGGCAGGTTAAAATTAACTTATGCCTACCCTTTACGAAACTGATAATTAAGGTTGCTTGGATTGGTATCCTGCTTAAGGGACATTTATCTCAAGAAAATGTCCCGCAGCGTTATAACTTTGATACTTCAGAAAATTGTAGCGTACTTAAATCAAGACGTACGGGCATTGCTTACTGGGTCATCAGTGCACAAAATAGTTTTTCTTCTCGGACGTGAACATTGACGTCAACGGAAAATTAATTTGTGGTCTGATCATAATAGGTGCGAAGATGCTAGCTAAACTGAAAGACAACATCATCACTCACTTGTGTGCCTGCCCTACATACGGAAAAGCTCCATCCATTAGGCTTGGCAGTAAAGAAATAATACACAGAATAACTGAAATCACACGACCACTGGTATGCGAAACATATCATAAAGACCAAGAAGGGAACATAAAGAGGTAACTTATGAAGATAAATGCACTGTATCAGTGGACCTTTAAGCATTAAAAGGTAAACTGGTTCATGCTAAACGGGTAATTGTGGCTAGTGAGGAAATGTCTAAGAGATCGGATCTCATTATTCATGGCCTTTAAAATTGTGTAATTGTGTAATTCTGCAATTTCGGGATCTAATTGTATGTGGTCTTCAAAAAGGTGGAGTTGTGTAATTCTGCAATTTACCGAAGAAACCTTTGTGTGTACAAGGAGATTTGATTTATAGATTTACACATAATGTTTAACTAGGTCTTGTGCTTTAAGCAATACGTTTTATTTTACAGTCTTTTTCTTCCTTTGGATTAAAATATATCGATGAAATGAGATGCGCGTTCAGGAGGGTTTAGATTTTGACATGAAAGTTTCCTAGTAGTAATTAGAATAACAAATGTTTGCATTTATTTATGCTTCATGTAATTTATTAATTCTGGTGGATACTGACTCTGCTTAAATCTTACATCACATAGAATTGCAGAAAATAAAGTAAGTTCAATTATTTAATAAAAAATATTTTTTACAGCAGTTTCACCTGAATGAAGAAATGATATAAATAAGCATTAAATCAATGTTCGTTGATCATTTCTTTATTCTTTCTTTACTTGTCAATAATTCTAGTAATTTAATACTGAGATTTTCTCATCGCTAGGAATATATCAGTAACATCGCATGCGGTTATTTTTCGCTGAGTCTTTAAATTTGTATCAGTAACATCGCATGTGGTTAATTTTTTCGTTGAGTCTTTAAATTTGTGGTTCGGAACAACCAATAAAGTTATGAAATTGTGTACACCACGAAATATAGTAAAACCACGTGATATTAGGTGACTGAGGTCTCGCATTTGCACACACACACACACACACAGATATATATATATATATATATATTTATATATATATATATATATATATATATATATATATATATTCGTTAGGAATATAGTGTTGGTTGCAATTAATGACATTTAAATGCATGTGAATATTGTAAATGAATATACACAGGGATAGTTATATTTAATTCCTAAATGTGTTTTGATAGGAGTTGACCGGACCAAAATACAAAGACGGTTTTCTTATCCTAATATCGAACTCTGAACTGGGAAGTCCTGCAACATTTCCATATTCGTAAATGGCTGAGTGTGGCACGCTGCGATTGTATGCCTGTAAAATACAAGGACTGCTTTAATTTACCGTATTCTCTATTTCTGGAATGAATTTGGCAAATTTTCATTTCACAAATATTAAATATCCAGTAGCGTAGAAAAAATTATCGTTGTCATCATCATCACAATCAATCATCATCAACAGTTTCATCTCGTCACAGCTAAAATCATAATTATAGACCGCAAATTTTAAAGTTGCACTTGTTCAAAACTGAATAAACACAAAAAGCTCTTTCTTTTAAATCATAAATAATTTCTAAGGAGTGTCTTTTTGATCATTGATTAGTGTTTGCTGGAACATCAAGACATGAAAGGTTATATCGTGCGGAGGTACTTGGTGTGAAATGCCTTGCCAGTAAATGCCCTGTGGCTCTCAATATTGCCTGTTTCGGGCAGGATTCGAACCTGCATCCTTATGATTTGGAGCCTGGCAGGCTAACAGCTGTGCTACCGTGACTCCAAACCCTAAGCAATGTACTCACCTATTTGGAGCGTTTTGAAACACACCTTCCTTCAATGCACCACTAAAATAAAATGTTTATATATATATATATATATATATATATATATATATATATATATATATATATATATTGTACGAAAAAAAACAAGCAAATGTTCAAAGTATATACTCAAATGCACCAACCGGTTCTTACTGTGATTGAATTGCAACTAAGTACATGTAGCTGCCTAATGAATTACATTTAAGAGTGAATTATTGTAAATCAAAACAAATGGTTTTCTTATCACATCTAACCATACTTCATTATAGAAAGTAAGAAATCATATTGCTTATTTCATACACTTTTGTTACAAAATAATGACCTAGGTGTATTCTTAGAAGCCAGTTATATTTATACAGAGAGAGAGAGAGAGAGAGAGAGAGAGAGAGGGTTAGGATGGAGACTTACCCTATTTTCTCCACATCTGGTTCCTCTAGCTGCACTGAAATATTTCGGTATACATTTGTCCGTTTTCCCGTCCCTACATCTCATTAAGTTACAAATCTCCGCAAGGACAGTCTTAAAAGAAAGGTGTATTAGGTCACTTAAGTAACCAGCCACGTTAAACCTAATCCTTTAATCTAGTTATATGTTCTTATGAGTGCAAAACTGGTGAACAAGGTTCGATTCCTTATGACGACATTTATAATCTTAATCCCGTTCATATTACATTTGGTTCCGTGAACAGCTCTTAACTGCCGGTGACGGAGGGATAGGATAAATGGCTTCAGAGTTGCAGATGTGGTGTTTGCGAATCTCAAGGCATCACAACGCTAATTAGTATCGTTATATATTTTCTTCCTTTTTTACATTAGCAATGAAATGCAGTGCATTAATTATAAGTCCCACTACACTCAGACTATCATACTTATGTCAAGGAAAAAGTTGGACAAAACATACACAAATCAGCATAGGATGTGTTGAATTATCTTGAAATAGCTGCATTTAAATGAAATCATTGGAATTTTTATTGCAATTAACCCTCCCAGAATCTACCGAAAGTCACGCCTAGCAGTATAGAATTGACCAGTTCTGGCGACTCGCGGGGTCGAAATCGTTCCTTCTATTGTTCTTGCAATTAATACCGTATGCTAAAAATGGCTAAATGTTATAATAATATAAACACAACTAGACCAAAACTAGCTGGGTAGGTATTGGGATAAATATGGAAATCGAACTAAAAATGACACAATGCGAAAAATGTTAATAATTGAATGCAAATATTAATAACTTCCAGCTCCAGATTCAGCAGCCCACCACGTATATACTACTATATCGAAATGATAACAATAGCTACTGTACCAACAATTTCATAATAGAGTGAGTTGCTTGATTACAGCAAATACAGCTGCATTAGAAATTATATATCAGAATGAATGACAAAAATAGCTATTGCCAGAAGTTCGATGGCAGGATAAGTAGTTACACTACAACTAATTAATAGAACAAAACCTTATCAGGTAACACATCATTAGTAATTATAGAGTCCTTTGTTAACTCTGCTAAACTCACAGGGTATAAATAGTTGAATTATCTCTTTGTATGTAAGTTTGTATGGTGGCCCAATCTTACAATCTAGAAATGTATTTAGTTACACAATGTATGACCAAAAGCTAAAATTGGAGGTTCAAATGTGACCTCCCTAAGCGTTCTGATTAGAATAAAACAGTGGAAAAGTATGTGAATATCAGTCCAATTAATAACCAGAAACGCCGTTGCTGCAACGCAACAAATTGTATTACGATGTCACAAATCCTTACTATTAGAAACTTAAATGAATAATAATGCCATTAGAAATGACAGATGAACCGTATGCAACTCTTCACTCCTTGTGGTTGCATTGCACGCCGAAAGACATAATCATTTCATATATCAATTAGTTACTTTGTTAGTAATAATTTGTTTTATTGTATGCATATCTTGGTGTATCGTAAGATCCGTATTTGGTGCCATTAGTTTATCTGCTTCTTGAATTTTTCCAAAGACTTGAATGTTTCCTGCTTTATGAAGAATGTTTGTATCGAATGCTATAATGTATGTGTTGTTTTGTAGTCTTCTTTCTCATAATCTTATGTGTTTATATTATCTAACGAATGTTTCAAAGTATCACCTAACATTTTGCAACTATGCTTGTAGAATGTAGTATTGCCATCGTTCCGTATATATGTAACTTGGTACCGGAGTTTGATGAAATGACTCCTTTGATTACAATCAAGCCTTTTCACCTATGATGCGCAAAAAGTTATTTCACCAGCGAATTTACCTAGGAAAGACATTATTTTTATCCCAGAATATTAATTTGACTTTCAATTCCATACTTGATTTTAATCACAATTTCTTCTTTAGATACATGTATGGGTTTAAAAAGCCTCCTCCAACTGTATTGTAAGTAGTTTTTTATTTATGTTTTTCCTTTGTTTTTATTCGTCGTGCTCTAGGTCTTTCAAAGTCATATTGAAGTACTGTATTGTTGCCACCAAGTTGTTCAGGAACTTCTCGTAAAGCTCCTTTTGGGAACTGTTTCGTTTACTTCTTGGTGAATCCTATTTTACTATATATCATAATTGTACACATTGTGTTCCTAGAGACACCTGTATTTTTACAAAATTGGGAATATCTCATTGAAATAAAAATATGTTTCTGAGTCTCTTTGTGAAGTCATAAGGCACACACTTGCTATAGCGCAACTTTGCTGAACAACAGCAAAGTAGGTGTCCATGAGAAAGTACTGAACTTCATCAGGGAGCGTGCTCACTATGGCGATAAAGACTATCCTGCGATGAGCAGACTCCATGGTTATGTCACACTCTAGGGTATTGAATGATGACGTGCTGCATGACACAGAAAGTGCAATTAAGACAGGAATGCGCAGTAGAGTCAAAGAACGATATGAAATGCAAATGACTTCCAAGAGCATCAGACGAAAATCATCTTGCAGTCACTCATCCGCTGTGGCACCTTCAATCGCTCTCAATCAGTCCCTTACAAGAAGGATATGTGCTTCTTCTGTGAAAATGGAGCGTCATGCGAGAATCTCTTACACTTGATTGCTACAGATAATGCTGATCCTTCTCTCAAATAAGCCATCGAGAAAAAGGGATACGAGCAGTACCATGTCGAGCTCTGCACATCCATCAACCAATACGATTCACATGCAATTGACATTAAATATAGCAAACTGTTCTGGGCAATGCACAATGTTCGTCGCAGAGCAATGAACCCACGCCACCAAGGCCAAGTGCAGCTGATGGATTGGCAGCAGAGGTTGAATTCCTCAGTCTTGTTGAGGGCAAGTTGCTTGATAGAAATGTAGTTAGCATGTCTGTACTCCAGAAGGCGTATATAGGCATCGTATCTGCCAACAATGTGTTGAACCACAAGTGCAGTTCAACAAAACTGAAACAGCTCATACAAGCTGAAATACCTGACGTAAAATTCCACTAACCAAAACATGTGAATGAAGCAGAACGTGTAACTCTCAAGAGCATAAGAGATGATGCAATTCAGCTGGTGGATGAGAGCAAAGTGGACAGTAACATGGACATGAAAGTTATGTA
Organism: Margaritifera margaritifera; assembly: GCA_029931535.1. NCBI lineage: Eukaryota > Metazoa > Mollusca > Bivalvia > Unionida > Margaritiferidae > Margaritifera > Margaritifera margaritifera. The sequence continues at coordinate 160,190 of JAQPZY010000647.1, forward strand.
CAATGCGACTTCGGTTATGATAACAACAATCAATATAGCTAACAAATGGACATTTGGTGGTTCACTTAAAGATGTTACAGAGGAACATTTACAAAAAGAGCTGTACAGCATCGGTGGGTCATTCAGGGACCAAACACAACACTACCAACCGACAAAAAGTCTACACAAGTGAACAGGCATGCCATGAACCTAGCGCAAAGTAAAGTGACGATGTTCCTGTCCAGGTAGCGGGTCGGCAAAAAAAACCCCACAGACCCTGAGGTCAACACGTGAAATGTCAGAACAGTTTGCAGCTGAAGTAACCATTCGTCCCGCAATTTGAAGCACGAAAATCATCGACATGTAGCATAGGGTTTGGATGCGAGTTTAATACTGCAGACTCCTGCGAGTGGCAGGGCAGATAGCCGCAACCGTACTCCAGAGAATGCTGGTCAAATATGGCATTTACCTGTTCACTGATTTCATTTACGGAAGACATGTCTTCTTTGCTGTGAACAAGGTTGACATTGCAGACGACACCCCTGATGGGAAACGTACCCTGCTTGCTACTGCCATGGTTGTCTACCAAAGATGTCAATCTGAAGATGAGGTATCAAAGCTGGAGCTCATTGGACCAGATCTGAGGCGCTCGATGAAGGAATTGCTGAGCAAAGTCGTGTTGTCTATTTGACGGTATCCAGAATTATGCAAGGACACTAACTTTGTAACCGGAACTGGTCAGAGACCCTGCGTCATCCCACTGAGACCCATCTATGAAGCCCTTGAATCTAGCCAACATGCCAACAGTGGTGCCGACAATACTAGAAGTTTTGCCGGAATGGCAAAACTAGCTTTCTGAAAAGGTTTCTAAGATGCCAGTGATGACATCATAACTGCACTTGCAAGCCTGGACACAACTTCAGTGCCTACTGATGACATTTTTGCTGCTATCGAGCCATTCATCTGTAAGATGTACCTATCTAAAACTCAAGGTGGAGAAGTTCAGGTGGTGGCTGTTCACAAAGAAGCAGGCACAATCGATAAGGCTACCACCTACACAATATGCACTATATCAAACAATGCTACGGGCCCACTACCAGACCGGTATCTGGAACAATGACACTAAGGCAAACTCTGAGATCCCATCACCACAAGAATATGGCTGTAAAACTATAAAGGTTAGATTGGGTTCCAGTCATGACCCTGGAAATTTAGCACTTAAATCTGCACCAAGACAAGATGCCAAATAGCTATGTGCACTTGTCGGAAAGTAAGGTTTAGCTGCAATGGCATATGTGGCTGTGCCGACATTGGGGAGGCGTGTAACAACATGAGACAAGCTAACCCAGTGCATGAGAGGAAGTAGGAGGAGGGAGAAGATGATTACATGTCCCTATGAACTATCTGCTGTACTTGCAAATGTGGACATTGCTAGAGTGGTAGCATTAGACTCTTACATATTAGGCCAGCAGTAAATCTACGTTTCCCTGTAGCAATGTAAAATCTATCAACCAAGACTTAGGTGTAGATCGGTCTATAAATGTCCGAATTTAAAGCAATCAATACACAAAGGTTATATGATGGGTGATAGCAGTTCTTTGAATACATTCTTGCCAGATTGTTCCATATTGTCGGCTCAGTATATATAATTGATATGTCATATGAACTCGTTCATTGTTTTACATGAAAGTCACAAAGTTTGTTTTTCATAAATAAACTCATGTTATGATGGCACAGACAATGCCTGTTGTCACACTGATTGATGTATGTTCATTCCGCATACATATTGACATATTGAAGGTATAAATGGTCCACTTTATTCACTTACAACTCTGTTTATCTCTTTGATCGAAATGGCTTCAGACCAATATTGTGGATTTATTTTTCAATGATTCACAGCCGACACCAGAGTCAATTCCTAAACTGTCAACACGTTTTTCTTTTTCTTTTTTTTTTCTTCCTTTTCGGGGTCCCCTTAAGACATCTAGACTAGGGGCTTGCTTTCATCAAAAATCCTCACGAGACTTCACACGCTCTCTGACTGTATATAATTTACTAACAATGCATAATTATACAAATTAGTTTGGATTATGTTCATTAACTTCCTATTCATGTTTATTTTACTCATTTTAATAGGTGCCACAGTGATGAATTTTACATTTACAGTGGAAGTAGATGCCAGGAGAATACCCCAACGTTGAAGCTCTTCCTTGCTTTGGCTTTTGGAATTGGTGGTTTTATTGTCTAATTCTGGTGATAATTGGCTTTGCCGTTAGGAGGAGAAAAGAAAACTCCAGAAATAAAAGGTAAAAGAATATTAGATACTTAAAACGTGCGTGAAGAACTAGGCAGTCTTTATTATAGCAAGCAGTTCAAGAGAGTCATATACATGTATATCGTTAGAAATGGGCAAACCGACAAGGGAACAACCAGAACGAAACACATTTAGAATGACTGATTGATATATAGATATATACAGGTAAATATATACATAGTGAGAATGATAGAGAGATAAATAGACAGATACATAAGTTGTGCAGATGTGGTAAGTTATAGAACAGTCAGTTCTTTCTTTCCTTTTTAATGTTCTAGTTTAATAGTACAGACACATTAAAATTCAAAATTGAAAATAACTAGACCAGAATTTGGTTGGGGTTTTGATGTTTTACGGCACAGCAACACAAGTGGGTTATTTAGTGGAGTAATTGGAGTAAAGTGCCTTGCCAAAGAACACATCAAAGTAACCGACCTGGGCTGATCCGATGGTGGGATTCGAACCCGAACCCTTTCGGTCCCGAGTTTGCATTGGTAACCACCCATCCACCACGGCTCCTTTCTTTGACTATTTTATACCACTTAGGCTATAAAGACAATTAGCGTGTAACACAGAGACTGAGCACGAACGCAGATAGTCAGTTTATGCAAACAATAGCACTAATTTAAATGTTGTTACACAACACAAATAATGGTACAATGGTACATCGGACTGAATTCGACAGTTTTCAAGGAGGTGATATGAATAGTTCACGAGTTTAACATGGAAACAGCAATGTCCTTGTCAAGCGATAATGTGTTTATGTTTACCAGATTGGACGTTAATAGTAAAGTCAATATTTGATATGCGTGCAGTTGTAAAATGCTACAAATGCACCAGAGAAAAACTGATAGAGGAAATTTACAAACGAAATAAAAAATACCAGAGATGCAAAGATTGCGTAACACCAGCCCCCCCACTGCTATTACAGTGGTTGAAATGAAAATATTAGAGAGTGCAATCAACATAGGATTACACGCGGGAGGGGAAAAGCGGTAAACAGAGAATCAAGGTTATTGCAAAAAAAAACCCATTTCGCATTAATGATTTCTATTTTAATGTCAAAGGCTCGCCTACTATTTGCATGATATAAATATATTGTTAAGAAGTTTAAAAAAGATAACAAGTACAGCAGCTTACCCTTGTTCTGAGATTAAATTTAATACAATAAAATGGTTACTAACCTTAGCCAAGTTACCATATCAGACATATTTAACAAGTTAAAACTTTGTTATAGGGAAACTCAATTTGTCACATAAAAGCGATTACATATTTTTCATAACTACACTTTAAATTTTGTCAATTATGACTCTATGAAACTTAAGAGATCACAGAGTGACATGAGATTTTGGCAGAATCAACTAAAATCATCAGTGTACTTGCATTAGGTTGTGGGATTTTCTACTGACATTCAAGGGGCAAAAATTACAAGAATTAGTAATATTAGTGTATATATATATATATAACGTTTATCCCCAGATACAAATACTGCTGTCTGTTTGTAAAATACCTTTTACTCATGATGGTTCGTTGTAATCAAATAACAATAACATACAAATGGAACAATTGTATTTGATCTGCAGCAATTTTTAATTTCCACCACGACATGACTGAAGATGTCTCAAACACTAAGATACTGCATACGTAAAAAGTACTTGCAATGAAGGGGACTAATGCATGAGAGTTATTTCTATATATAGAACTGTACCACTTACCAGTCCCAGGGGGAGGCAACATTTTCTATATTTATATACGATCTGTGATTGTACTTTGTGCTCTGAGTATTGTGTACACATACTGACTGAGTCACATGGCTTTGTGCATAAGCCACGCAATGAAATTTATTTCGTTTTATGTTTTGGCTTGCATACTTTTTATTTTGACACGTGGGTTTCTAGTGAGCGTATTGCTTACACGTTGTGACTATCTCACGCAGGTCTTGTGCGTCACCCGCAGAACTTAAATTTATCACATTGTTGCATAGCTTATTTCAACCCCTTTTTTAATTGGGGAGCTTATTTCTATCGTGGAGTATATCCGATATGGTTCCTTTATAGCGACCTGCCTGTAGACAGTAAGATCATTCTCAATTTATAGAGAAATATGTTTCACCCCAAATAAGAATTGGACCAGATAATCTCGCTTTCAAATCCAACCAAATTCGTAGCACCAACACTGTAGAAAACTATTGGTACACTAGCAGACTACAAGGCTTGTCTAGAACGGAACACAACATTGAAATATCACAGTAGCAGTCTCCTGTACACATTCTCTTCAATCAAAACCGCAACTGTGCCATTTATTTTTGTTACATTTCAAATCAGTTGCCTCGAGATTGTTTCTTATTTTTGACTATCAACAATATATTTTGCATAGTGGAGAGAAACATTAACACGTAATACAAAAGTACATTGTCTGCAACTACATTATAATCTAAAGCCATTCAACAGTCTGTCAATTGTTCAGGGCTTTTCCTATAGTAAATTCTTGATTCTTTATTTAATGAAATAATACATTGCTGCAGCTCGAAGCGACTAGTATATCATTCTTATTACATACACGTGTGCAGTTGAGTATTTTTGATATGTCAATATGTTAACATGTCACTTTATGTGAATCTGAATGGTCCAAATATGCCCATGAAATTCTTGCGCAGCATTCTCATTACCGATTGGCTGTGACCGTGGGAATGGTGTTTGCCCCGCCTTCTGGAACCTTTTCTTTCTTTTTGCTGTTGCCATCTGGATTCATGTGCCCATGTTACGTTATTGTTACCATGTACATTACGCAGACTATATTTGTTCAAGATTCAATTTCACCAACAAGTCTTAAGTCTAAATTTAAATCTAGAACCCAGTGATCTGATTGACTGAAATCTAAGCCGAAATTAAAAGTGACTAATCAAATGTTTTCAGTCTAGACTTAATTTAATATTTATGTAATGGTTCTTGGTGTAATTAGTGTTTGAAACTTGAAAGTTGTAGAACAAGGTAAAGATGTGCACCTGTAAAAGTTTCAATAATAATTATAGCTCTATTCAGTTTTTAGTAATCCAGTACAGGGTCTATTCTAGAATTGAAACTTTCTGGAATTCTTAAATACTCCCCTCTTCCACATTCGCTAAATTAGGATAAATTTTTAAACGAAGTAAGTAATGTAGAGGTTGGAAACCTGACGCGCGATTTTCGCGCATTCTTTTGATTTTTTTGACGTGATGTTATAGAAATGAGCGTGAATAACAATAACAATTTTTTTTAAATGAAAAGAAAACAAACAAACAAACAAACAACAGCACAATGTTTTACATGACAAAAAATTCATCACATTATATCATCCTTAATGCATAGAGCAGAAATTGAACATCTTAAACACTTACTTGTTTATATGGAAAAACTCGCCTGTATTTGCTAGATTTGCAAACTACAAATGGCTGTAGTAGAGAGTTGACCAGGACCTGTGTTTACTTTTTTAGTAAACAATAATAAGCTAGGAAAATATACCATATGGCTATAGGGTAATCTAACGGATAGGAAATCAATACCATACATACCATTGTCATTCTTTTGTAATTTTGTAGATTCTAACCATTATGGCTGATACTGTCTAATGCAGATAGAAATAATGACCCGAAATGGATTATATGAATATGGTCCCATATTTTCGTGGTTATCTATTTGACGTTATCCACGGCACTTAAATTCGTTAATGTGAAGGGACTCATATTGTCTTTCCCTGGGTTTTTACATTCGTGGTTAGTAGCAACTACAAAATCCACAGAAATTGGTACCTCACCAATATTAGTGAATTCAGAGTATTTTCGGGAAATAATGGGATTTCGGTATACACAATTTATTACAATATGCCATTTGTCAGTATCACTCTCCTTTCTTCCCTTCTTTCTTTCTCTGATTACATTTTTATTTGTGTATTCCTGAGTATTAAATATATGGTTCCATATGTGCCTGTATTAAGGAGGTCACACTGATATTCCCAAAATGAACATCAATAAAAGCATATTTATATTGCAATTTCAATACAGGTCATGAAAGTACTTGCCATAGTTACACATTTCTTAGCATAAAATCAATGAAATTATTTGTATTACATATTAATATTTGGGTGTTGTCTTCATAGGAATAGAACATTCCAGAGTACTGGGTGGTCGAGTGGCGTTAATGGGCGTGTTTATGTATAATTTCTGAAAGACAACTTTAATGATAGCGGCGGATGAAATAAACGTTTCGCGAAACCCAAAGGGACACCTGCAAACCTTTAAATGATCATTATTCCAAGATATGTTTTGGGGATCTTTTCTAGTCTAGATATAAATTTAAAAAGACAAAAACAATAATGGAAGCTAATGCGAAAAATTTGCCGATATTGTTCAATGATTGTAATAAATAAACGAGAACTCGTTGCTGTTTTCATCCCTAATTCCACGTAATTTGAGTTTTTTTATCATATTGTTTGTTTAAGTTAAATATGTCAAGGTAGATAGTGCGTTTTTTAAGCATTTTGATCACGTGAAATTGGTATTTTGAACAAACAGCAAATAAATTCATTCATTATTGTACGCGTTAGATTTTCAAGTGACATCATTGAGTTCCAAGTGACGTTCAGTTTATTTTATTGTGACAATTTGGCGTGTCCACTATCACCGTTCATATTTTAAGATGTGAAATTCACACAATGTCATTTTTATGCCACGATCTCAGTTTTATCATATACCGGCTTATTTATATCTTTGGATTACAACGTATTTGTTTCTGCAGGTCGCTTGATGAATATTCCGGGATGGCCAACATACGGGAATCTGCAGCCAGCGTAAACCTTTCAACTTACTGGCACTCAAGGGAAATATAATCGTTCGCAGGCCTATACCAATCGAGTAAGTATTGTTATGTACCCCTTGGAGAAAAATTTATTTCGCTAATTGGTCGACATCCAATGTTTATAAGGTATGGTATTTGCAGTTTTCAGTGGATGTACAAAGCCCTGCAGAGGTGGACAATGGTTGTACGCTCTTCGATCCACGCTACAGGATTTCAAAATGGTGGACGTTGCCTCTTCAGAAGATAGACAGAGTGAAACTAATTATTTGAAATTTCTAACTTGTAATATCCCCTGGTCAGCGAATTTAAAAGGGGTATAGCGTTTAGCCATTTCGATTGTTCTTGTGTTAGTGTGTTCGTTTGTTTGTTACGCGTTCGTTTGAATCTCAATATATTTGACCATATCGTACCTGCACCTAAACATCTTTTCATAACCAAATACATTTCTCTCAATATCAAGGAAGAAAAAATGAGACTTGAGCAATATCGAATTATTTGAACTTATAGACATGTACTTGGATGTACTCAAAATCATGTCAGTATCGTCCTTTGATTTCTGACAATTATGCCCTTTTCTGCTGCGTTTTTCTTAAAAATGAATGAGCTGATCTACGTAAGGGACACTCTCTGTTTTCTTAAACATGAACGAGATTATATATATGTGTGTGTGTGTGTCGGTAGGTAGGTAGGTAGGTATCGGACCACTAATTATTTTACAGCCAGAGAACCAGTCTACTGTTGGGGGAAAAAAATAGAGTACAAAATATATAAGTCTAATGCATGTAAGCATGTGTGGTTTGTATGGCAGTGAAATGAAGAAATTATTATTAGTATTATTATTATTGTTATTATTATTATTATTATTATTATTATTATTATTATTATTATATATATATATATATATATATATATATATATATATATATATATATATATTAACATTAAGTTCTATGGAAAATGAATTAGTGGTCCGATCCTTATCGGGGTGGGGGTAGTGTCTATATCCATGACAACTGGGTACATTTCAGCATATCATTCAGTGTCATTAGTTGATACTATGAGAAATTACAATACAATGAATCTTTTCTGGAGTACTTTAGAGCAAACACAGGTACAAATATAATTATGAAAATAAGCATCACAAAGTTTTGCAGCTGCCCAGTAGCTAATATTATCTGGATCAATTGTCACATTTTTTACATCCATGTGAGATTTGAGTTTAAGTTCTAATAGACCCTCTGTTGACCATGATTTGTCATCACAAATATCCATTTGATAGTCAAATTTGCACTATAGGCACAGTTAACAACTTCCTGTCATGTATGAAATTGACCATCGGGGCAGAGTTTGGTTTTGCTCAACACATTAATCGCCTTGTTTTTTTAGTTACGTTTTCTAGATGAATGTAACAGGACTGATTTGCAGGATGGAACGGTGTTTTCCCAACTCCCACATTCAATGCGTTATGGCACATATTACATTAAAATGCCAATACTATTATCTGTATCACATCGAAACAAATTCACTTTTCTTATTTCATCCCAAATCTTTGCCACATGTTCATGCTCTTACCAATGGACCTGACATGAAATTTATTAATGCATTGCCTTTTTTGTCACATATAATCTAACATTTATCATCTGTTATCTTGCACGGTGCTTTTTAAAGGGCTTAATTGCTAACCTAATTTACAATTGTCTGTGCCAAGGTATTAGTTGGAGTGTATTGGTTACCTCCCTTAGACCATCTCTCTGAAGTTTAAAATAGGAGATGTATTTTGCATCTTTTTAATTACAATTAGGAGCTGTTTGAAGAAACCTGTCTCTAAGAATAAATGATCTTTTCTGCAATATCTTGTCATTAATAGTTTGGATGAATATTGGCTTCTGATTCATAGTTTGTTTGATTTTGTTGTTGTTGTTGTTTCAGTTGGGCTTTCATTACTTTCCTTCATGAATCAGTGAATGCAATTGACTTTTTTTTACTTTTTTCTATCTTTTTCTTTTGTAAGATTGAATGATGATGAATTCCTATTTGCCTCCTTTGTTTGGAGTCACCGACATGCAGATCAGCTTATAAATCTTTGTTGTTAGTCAGCCTTAGGAACTTGTATTGTATTAAAACTGTTTTTGAATAGGAAGGTTTGAACCTTTTTTTTTTTTTTTTGACAAGATTGTTATTTCCATTCAAAAGTACTTTTTATATTGTGTTTTTGTGACATCCTTCTCTACATTTTTCTCACTTGTTACACTCTTGTTATGATAAATATTTCCTGGTTAGAAATAAAAGTGTCTCTTAATAAAAAAAAACTGGTTTTCCTTTTCACTTTTGTCATTTTTGACACTGTAATATGACTGTAGTTTATGATTTGAGTTTAAAAGTGTGACTGTAGTATCTTTTTGTACTGTTATGCTTATTTTTTCCAGTGTTTTTATTAATTCTTTGCAACAAGGGGAGTTAGTATTAGCTGACAGTCTGGAACGTCTACTTTTGGTTTTTGGTTGCAGACCCCTACATTCATAAATTTCTCATGTGATAAGTGATGCAAAGCAAACTGAACCTCTTAGCTGCCATAAACACTTCTTAATATATGATTCAAGAAAACAAAAACTCTAATTAAGAACATTTTAGGCATCCAAAATATCATCTTTGCACCAGAAATTTATGAAAACAGGGGGTTGTGTAATTTAAAAACCTCTTATTATATAATGTCCATTGGTGCATATTTCATGCATACACATGAGTATGGCAGACACAAAGGAAATTAAGACAAACATGGGACCAACAATTAAAATCCCTGCATTTATTAAGTTATTTACATCTATAATGTATGAACATGTGAACATTTATTGCAAAGCAACATTCATGATTATCATCTATCTGTCGTCATTACATAAGTGTTGATTATTATCATTGTTTGTGCTTAGAATACCGCCCAAATTAGTGTAATGCATACTTGTTGTCTAAGACTTTTAACTGACAAGAAAGTACAAATTTGATGTCCGGTATAGCTTTCGGACCACTCATTATTTTACAGTCAGAGAGCCAGTCTACTGGTGGAGGACTAAAAAATAGAGTACTAAATATGTTGCACGCATTATCCTGTAAATGGAATTAATTTGTTTCCATTATACATTTCATAAACTTCAATCAATATACTATAGTTGACAACAAAATATTTACTTTTATTTTGATATCCTCTATTCAATTTCCCACTGACAAAATAGCATATGAACTCTTTGTGTGAGGCTATGTTATTAGGTTCAGACCAGGCAGTCCCCTATTCAGCAGCACGAGTCGCACAAAAATGCTGCAAAATACCTACTTTTCAAGGCTGAAATAAAATTCTCTGTCTCTAAAGAATGGAAGCATGTGTGTATATATAAAGGAACCCTTTATCCTCTGTTTTCTTAAACACGAACGAGATGATATATGTAAGGATCGTTTCTCTTTCAGGCGTGGACACCATTTGATATGAGTGACGATTTTTGCCCAGCCCTGCATCTCCCGCCTCGAGGTCAGAGTGATAAACTACTTCCTGCTTATACCGACCCATAATATGAATACATGTATATAGATATAACAAAAGATGTGAGCACATCTCTCTCCCTCTCTCTCTCTCTCTGTAGATATTTATCTCCATAGAAATATCAATGCAATTTCGTTCCTTATCTTCTGAAGGACCGCTGGGTCAAATTTAGAGCAAAATGTGTTAGAAATATAAAATATAAATGTGGCCGGGATGGCTTCCCTAGCAAAGATCTCGGTTCCATAGCAAACAGTTTAGACAAATATAGATTTTTCTTCGTTTCTGTTTACCAGAGACACGCTCCACTAATGTCGGGTTCTAGAACACCTTCCTAGTAATGATGTGTTTTTCATATTAATCGGGTGTTAAAAACCTATTTTCAACTTTTTCCCTGAATGGCTTAGAAAAAGTGTATTAGTCTTAGTAAGATTACTTAGACAATGACCCCACTCCTCCACACCGAAAACAAAATCTAATTCCTGGCCAATTTTACTATCACACCCATTTGTAGTTTTTAATTCAAGCAAATACCGACAAGGTTTTTGCACATCAATATAAAGGTGTTTAATATGTTCAATGTACTTTAAATGGAAACGTTTTAACTATTTCGTTTCCAGTCCCAATAGAGAAATCAGGCCGGGAGGATCCAGAAGCATGGCAAAATAACTTTATTTTGTCTTTTTCTTTGTTTCTTGTCTATTGGTTCTTGCTGCCGAGGAAAGGTGACACAGAAAATTGTACGTCCGTCCGTCCAAGTGTGCATATACTGTGTTATGTGCACATAACGTTTGCAAGGGCACAAAAGAAAAACCCATTTACGGGTGCTTCCTTTAAGAATTTCATCCAAACGTCTTTTTTGTTTTAACCCTTAGTAGCAAATTGGCAAACAAAGCGATATGAAATGGCTTTTTTGGTCTCGGGTGTGAGTGTGGGTTAGTGTGAATGTGGGCGAGGGATCCTTAGGAATTCCTTAGTTCTTTTTCTCGGCTAATATAAAGTATCTTTTGAATATAACCTAACAGTTGCAAGATTGTTTTCACTCTTACTTACTATCTCTGCCTCCGAATGAATATTCAAGTGTTGCTATGAATAATATGCGCATCTGTATGTTGTAAATCTCAATTTGAGGAGAACTTTATCATAATTTCTTCTGAAAACTTAGCCGGTACTGCATAACAACATGGTCAATAGCTAGGTCGCAGTATTATACAAGCCTAGATATTTGTGGAACTATCATGCATGTTTATGTTCTTTACTTAAACACAGAATATTTTATTATTGTAAAATCATTTCTTAAATCCACAAGATTATCTTGATTTATTTGAAGTTACCCTACAAAACTTATACATTCTGCTTATTTTGGGGAATTATTACATATTTGGTTTTTCACCTCTTTTTTTCAGTACTCCATAAAGAGACCCAAAATTTCGATCCAGCATGGTGCAGTCTATGACAGAGATTCTGCATGATTAAGACAAGTTTTTCCATACAACATATTCCTACTTCATTTCATTATTAGCACTCTTTATATCTTTATGTTGTTGTTTTTTTCTTCTTATTATTTTTGTTTAGTTGCATCTTTTTTGCGGGGTACTTATTTATTTAATGCAGGATCTTTAACAAGATCACCATCACAGGTTTCTTTTTATACTAAAATATGACAATAAGAATTAACATTAAAAAAATGAAACGACTCTCAAAAGAGGCTTGCTGCAAGAATACTATCGGGGTTTTCCTTCCTCTGATAGTTTTTAAGTTTCAGCTTTGAATAAGTTCACATTTGAAATGTAGTTTGTGGGAGAGATAACAATTACACGTTTCTCTCTGGGTTTTTGTTAATTTCATAAATAGAAGTACCACTGAAAGTGTGGGGTTGTATCTTTTTTTCTTTCATTTCTTTTTTATCTATGATTTAAGATATTAAAGTTCTAGTCATCAACTTCTTTCCCAAGTACTTCAAACTAAATATCTCAGATCCAAATACTCAATCGCAACGGAAGAATATTAAGCTTTGAATGTAAAAACAAATCAGCAAATAATAGCGTAAACTAAACTAAAATTAGTTTAGGCGCAAGACCTACCAGAGATTGATTATTACATATTTCATATTTCCGGGTAATAGTGAAAATCAAGAAAGAGATTAATTTGAGTGACATTGACAGTACAATAAAACAAATGTAACGAAAGGGATTCGTTCATACTCAGTTCAAGACTTTTGTTTGTTTAGTTGATCGGTTTCCCATCCAATTTCCTGAGCGTAATGCATCTGTGTCCATTTACATTTGTATTAGGGTATATATTTTTTAAATGAGCATAATAATGTATGGACTCTTGATTTTGTCAATTCTTACAAATTTCGGTGGGTTTATACGTTAATTTAGGGTAGCCTTTCATGCAAAAGGAAATAAAAAAAAAAGAAACATAAGGAAATAACGATCAATATCTACTAATCTTTTGTAAGCGGCCACTTATCATCGTCCATGCCAGGATCGGGATCAAATCCGAGACCGTATGGGTTCAAAGCGGGTGCATTAAAATAAAATTCATCGAATACAATAGCATTGACATTTATGGTGTCATTCGTAGAGCTGGAACGTAACCTTTGTGAGATAATGTGCGTCGCAATATTTGGATCTAAGTTATTTAGTTTTGTTATTTGTGAGATTCCGATCTGGAAGTCAACAAAACTCAAACATTATCCAGATGGGTCTACTAGCTACAAACTAACTGGTGACGAAACTGTCCTTGTATTTGTTACATTCTCATTTATTAACCGGTAACTTGAATCTCTGTCTCTTCATTTTCATATCCAGACCCATTTATACATAGTAATAATAGGAAATTATTGCAATATGAAATTACAGTGTTTCTTAAATTCCTCTCAGACACAAAGCATTATTATCGAGTGTGATGCTCTTCTTTACAATTATGGGCATATATACTGTTGTTGCCTGGAGTTTGCTGTGTCTGGGGTCCAAAAACGATATGGCAGACATATGAAATATCCCCCCCCCCCCCGCCTTGGGCAAAAGACTTAATTCTCTCAATTTTATCATTTAAGGATTCAATCATTTTAGGCAAGACATCTGATATATATATATATATATATATATATATATATATATATATATATATATATATATGTGTGTGTGTGTGTGTGTGTGTGTGTGTGTGTGTGTGTGTGTGTGTGTAACGAAATCTAAGCTCGCTCGAATACTCTCAAAATATAATCCCAGTTGTGTGTACCGTACCAGAAATATCTTCCAGCTTCTCTTTACTTTCTGTTTTTAACCTAGTAGTCTACAGTCTCACTAATCCAGGTTTGAATTTCTAGAAATCTAATTAAGTATGGGAAAGATGAATTTTACCTATGCAATAATAATGGCGGAAATTTCCTGCGATGAAAAAACATTTTGATGATGATTCATTATTTTCTATCGACGTTATTCTTTCCTATTAGCAACAGCATTGATGAGAAGAATTTTAAATCGTAAAGCATATGTCAGAGGTCAAGAATATTTATTATGTAACTCTCGGTATTATCTATCAAATACATTCTTTAATATTGCTGAGAACGATTTGAAATATTGTGGTAAATACGTTAGCTATTCCGTATAGATGCAAAATCATCTCAAGATGATGTGGTATGTCTACTTACTGAAATTCTCCCTAAAAACCTTTTCCAGTTTATGTAATTTATATATATTTTGTTGGTTTTTCAAAAATGTCTTATTTTTGCCTCTGTTTTATTCACAAACTTACTGTAATTACTGTGGTATCTGGGAATTTATATTGAGTTTGATCTGTCTCGGATGGTTATGTACAATTTGACTTTTACTGCTCTATTCCGAAACAATGCATCATGCACACAAATGACGTGCGGAAAAGTAGTACGTCACCCTGTAAACACGATAGCATACATTTTCAATGGTTTATTTATGAGTAAGGTGCAAACTATGATATGCATGGACAGCCTAAACATCCGCCTTCATTTCAAGACAGCTATCGTCTTGATCAAGCTTGAGCTCCTCTTCATATTACTTTTTTTTGGTCAATTATCCTAGCCTCGCGAGCGGAGCGCAAAAGCTAGATTTAACATCGCTATACACTCAGAAGGTGGCTGGAATAGCTTAAAAAAGAGAGTAACATGGATATAAAATAAAGCTGGATCTAAACGATAGATGTCTCAAAGTGTAGGTCGATGTTTCGGCTTGCCATGTATATTATAGTTTCTGCCTCAATGGAGGTAAACCCTTGAAAATTTCTGTTATCGTTTTTGTTGACAGACGTGCTACTTCTCCGCATACCAAGTGTATGCATGATGCTCAGTTGCGGAGTAGGACGGAGTAGGACAGTAATAACCAACTAATAAAAATTATTCTGCGACAGGGCAAATTCAGTCTACAAGAAAATCAGAGTAACCTGAAAAAACACCGAGTCCATATTCTTCACCCTGACCTCAACATTTTACTTTTTACTTCAACGCTGTTTCTCTCTTACTTTCAGATTGTTTCTGGAAAGTTAAAAGGTGGGATATAGTTTGTGGGGGGTTTGACGCAGTTAAATGTGGTTAAGGAACAGTAATATATTATACAGTCTATGCAATATGGAATAAGTCTGATATCCTTGTATTAGGAATTATGTGCTTTGAGTTGAGTGTAACATCATGTTCACATTAGAGGAATACTCAGTTAATACGATCAAAGCTTGATTTAATCGAAGTATATATTCAATTAAGTGTAAAATTTGCTAAGCTAAACTCATATTTGTTGTGTAATAAAACATGCTACGTTCGATGCTACAAGATAATTTTTTCTTGTGCATATGCAGTGATGTCCGTGTCCATGAATACATTTTACCTCAAAGTCGCATACGAAGACACGTACATTGCATTCCAAGTCGATGGACCGACTCTCAATTATATATTTATGTTTCAACCGTAATAACAGAGTCCAACCCTAGTAAGCCGTATCGTGTATATTGTGCATTCTAAACATTCGTGCTCTACATCACGATTGGACTATCAGGAGCTGTGCAATATAATATATACAATTTCAAATCTTTATAACTTCAACATCTCTTGCCCAGTTTTCATAAAAATATTCACCACATACTTAAATGTTATCTGACAATCTCTTTGGTATTTTCTTTCCAACGAGAAAAACAAAAAATTGAAATAAATAGCTATGTTAATAAGCGGGCGGGGCATTCTGCTCAAATATGGGAGGGCAGTAGTAGTAGGGGGAGCATTCTGCTTACATTCAGCTGTGTGCTTAGATCATGCACAATTTACACAAGTACAATATGTAAAGAAATTTCATCCACAGTACATGAAAATAGCATAGAGGTATGCCAACACTCTCTTCATTGTGCATGTTGCAAATTCAAACGACTTCACCTTACACCTGTCACTCTCACTCTCTCAGAAGTATATAACATCTGTAGAGCGCCTCCTCTACTCAAATCCGGGAAGTCAGTTGTAGTGGGAGGTGCAATCTTCCCAGATCCGGGAGGCCAGTTGTAGTGGGCAGAACATTGTACTCAACTATGGGACGGCATTTGTAATGATCATCGAAATTAGTTTATTGTTCATGGGAGAGAACTTAAGATCAGCAATTTTTTATTTTTTTATGTTGCTTATTTCTTTTAATTATATATATATATATATATATATATATATATATATATATATATATACTCACACACACACACACACACACACACACACACACACACACACACACATCCACAATATGTAGATGTATCTTGTGAGGATGTTGATAACCAATAACCAATAAAGAGTATTCAACTCAAATATAAAGGAAGGGGAGTCTGGGTCAGCACATATGTTACATTTTCTGTACATGGCAATGATGCAAGGTTACCATCTGCAAGCCCAGACTCGTTAAATTCCAAGACACCAGGAGAACACTATTGCCTTCGTAATACTGGAGCCTTTGTCTCAAGTATGCAAACACCAACATTGACCGAGGCTCCCGGAGCATTCCTTTATCTTCAAGTATGCATGAATGGGATGTATTTAAAAATAACAGCATACTTCACACGACTAATTTAAACCAGAGTACTTTGGTTTTGCTTTGAACTGTACAAGTCACCCTTTATTTGAACACTGGATCCAGCAATTCCAACCAATCTTTATTGCCCTAGCATTACGACAGGGACTCGGGGGACAGTGATATAAGATTCAAAGTTCAATACTTTAGTCACTCAAAAATGAGCTCTCCAAGTGGAATTTGAACTTATCCTCTTTGCAAGTGACTATCATAATGTGTCGGAATGTAAAGCTAGCGTATCTAACTAACTCACAGAGATAAATGAATTTGATGGAAAAGATACATTAGAATGCAAAGTGTTTGTCAGTATATCCAGTGCAAAATAGAAACTGACTTCTTAACTATCCCACACTTTCGAACATCAGCACATTCACTGGTACTTATTGTGCAGAGTTCCAGTCCCAAACTCCCATCAGTATTCCATGCATGTCGGGTCATATGTATCGATACATTAAAGAAACATGTTATCCGGCAATATTCAATGTGTCTGGTTACATGTGTCTCGGCTTTAATAGGAACCTCAAGAGGTTAAGTGTGAACGAAACGAACAATATTTACTCTGTTGCAATACTGACTTCGGTAGCCGACCCCGATGTGAATGATATCATACGATGTAGAAATGGAACACAGGGTTTGGTACATGTCATTAAACTTTGCAACCATGCTGAAACTTAAATCAAACTATTATGTTCAGATGCAGATCTAAGAAAATGTTTTTCGCCTCAAATTTCCATTAATCTTAGCTGCTGCTAAATCTAGCATTAATCTTGTCCATAACAAGCATTAAACTTGTCGATAACAAGCATTAAACTTGTCCAGAACAAATATTAAACTTCTGCAAAGCAGCATTAAACTTCTCCATCACAAACATTAAACGTGTCCATAACAAGTATTTGATCAGACCTGTAAGAAGTTGAATATTTGTTTTTAAAATGCTTAAACATGGGATATGCGCATTGTGTATGTATAGGTAAATTTACAAGGTTATCTCCTTTTTCAGTATATTTCTATCGTTGTTTCTGTTGCATTTCCTCTTTCAAATGAAGATATATTTGAAAGTTGTTTTGCCAACATTTCTAAACAAACAAATTTTAAAACTAAATGGTAGTTTTGTCAGATCGTGGAAATAGTACCATAAGAAAAAGAGGGATGCAGGTGCAAAAGAGCGAATATGTACCTTTGCTAGATTAATTTAGTTCGATCTTGAGACGTTCATTTATGCAAAGAGAATGTCAGCAACAGTGATTAAACGGAATTAGAGGCCTCTTTGATTATACACCATGTATATGTATGTAAGTGCCCAAAACTAAAACTCAGTCCCCGTTTCTGTAAGAATCAACATCCTCTTATGTAAAGTCCATTATTTTGATGAGGTTTCATGTTTCTATTAGTTTATATAAACTTTGCGACCTGTGTCGTCTTAAGAGTCGTATTAATTTTAAGAAATGATATACAATGTATGTAGATATATGTTTATGTGAAAAGAATAAAGTTACGATAACCATTTCGTTGTGAATCTATATGCATCGTGTAATTAGAATATCTCTGGGTAGTATTAGAGATATCATTTCAAATTGAAACGTGTTGTATAATGGAACATGAAATTTCTAATGATTACAAATGTACAAAAAATGAAAACTGCAAAATAACCATGTTTTTTAATTGGCCTTACAGGTGCCAGAGGGTACAAAAATTCAAATGGAAGCTGCACGCATCGTTACAGGTCTATTCATTTATTGCTCTAGAGAATCGCTTTATGAAGAAACTGGTTGGAAAACTCTTGCACAACGAAGGAAGGAGGAGAGATTTTGCATAATGTAATCGATTATAAATAGTCAAGTACCTAACTGTTTACACGACCTTCTTTCACGAGGGATATACGAGGCATCTCATTAACGTCAAAGTAACTCCAAAAACATCACACCAATCTTTACCAGACTTCAGATTTTCCAGACGTTGTTTTTTCCATCTACGATTGGTCTTTGGAAATCTCTCCTTGAAGATGTCTGAAAGTCTCCTAATCTTTCTATCTTCAAAAAACTAATTCAACCAACAGGCCACCACCGTAGTGTGATATTGACAAACGTCATGTTAATATCTTAAATGCTAAGCTTAAAAACGCATGTAGTCCCCTCAAATCCGATCTTTACAGAGTGAATTTAGTTAACTCTCCCACGTGTGCATGTGGTTATGATAATGAAGATGTTAAGCACTATTTTCTATATTGCCAATTTATTTAATTCCCAAAGATTCCAGCACTTTCGCTCTATCTTTCAACACACTCCTTGTGTAACTCTAGATTTATTATTAAAAGGAGAAGTCGAACTTACTAAAGAAAAAAATTGTGTCATAATTCTAATTGTTCAGAAATATATCCACGGCACTGGACTTTGTTAATGATCTCTCTCTCTCTCTCTCTCTCTCTCTCTCTCTCTCTCTCTCTCTCTCTCTCTCTCTCTCTCTCTCTTGTTCTTTTCCTACCTCTGTCTCTCTGATTAAATGCTTATTTACTTAACGACACACCTATATGTCTATTCTCTTTTCATATGAAAAGTTTGATGTCTTTAAATATACGAAATGCTTGACCTTGTTTCTCGAATGTACTCGTCTGTAAAATGAATGCCGTCTTTGGATCATTTTTATGTTTTGGGAAATGAGCTAGATGTGTTAGTCGACTCGTGTTCAATCCCATTTTGTTTAATAACATGACAAGAAAGTATGTTTAAAACAAAAAACAAAAACAAGCTCGAAGGTAAGACACGCGCTTCATCAATTAATAGACACAGGAAGATAATGACAAGTGAAAAAAAGATCTACGTGTCTTCGAACTTAATATATAATGTGTGTCCTTCTATCTGTCTATATAAGTTATAGTCTTTATATTTATATATATATATATATATATATAAGATATAGTCTTTATATTTATATATATATATATATATATATATATAAGTTATAGTCTTTATATTTATATATATATATATATAAGTTATAGTCTTTATATATATATATATCCATCGCGATAGTGATAATGACGTTTTCTCCAATTTTGAACAGCTCTGTGAGTCTTTATATTTCTAAAAGTGCCGTTACAATAACCAACCCACCATCATATTTTGACACCTTTATATAATGAACTAAATTATGAAGACTTTATATAAGTTGGTCTTTGAAAATATTTTGTCTTGTAGTGTTATTCTATAACTTTGATTGTTGTACCAAAAATTATCCGAAAAGTTTTTCGTTCATTCACTATTCATCTTCCGTGTTAGGATTTCATGAGATAAGATATATATGTATATCACAAGACTTATTCAACCAATATCTTGTGTAATTGGGATATGGATGAAACGAAATATATATTTCACAAGAATTATTCGTCTACTACTTTGTGTAATTAGAATATGCAGGAAACAAAATATACATTTCACAAGACCTATTCAGCTATTCTCTTGTGTAATTAGGATATGCAAATTGAAAGAATGATAACCAAGGATATTAATAAGTAATATGATAAGACACAAATGTGTATAATACACTTTGGAGATAGAACATGGGTGCTTGTACAAATGTGTTCAATACACTTTGGAGATAGAAAAGACTTGTTTATACAAATTCAAAAACACTTATCTGATCTGGGTCTTGTCCAAATCTTCTAAAGCCTCAGTGTGTTAAAATATACGGGTAATAAATGCTATGTTTGTGTGTAGGTATATGCAGTAAAAGGAAGCGAAAGATGACCAATCAAGTAACTTGTTAGTCTAGTCATGGCGTCTCGCTGTTATGAGCTAGCATTTGTGAGTTTCCAGATAGAGAGATTACTTACTGACTTCAATAATGTTTGTGTTCAAGATATTACAAGGAATATAGTATAAATATTACATCAGGGCGCTTACCACAAGCCAGAGTCTCCAGCGAAACATTTATTAATCAAATATCATGTACATGCACTTAATCTTTTGACCTTATTATGGACCTAAAATACGTTCTCTGCTGTCATTCCCTCCAAGAAGAATTCAAAAAGATTAAACGAAAAAATTGTTTAAAAAAGTCGGTTTTCTGTTTTGTGTACAATCTCTTTCATCAGTCCTCTATCGATTAGATTAATTCATTTTTGAAATCTTTCACTTTCATATATTTGTAATCTATCTGCATAACTGAATGACGGCTCGATAAAAAATGATGAATAAGACAGTGAAATAATTTAATCTAGTGTAACAATAAGACAATTCGCACCTTTTTCTTGCTTTTCGTCAATGTGTTTGACACAATGTTTATTACTGGAATTTCTAATGTAATTTTCGTAATTCTCTTTTTCGTCTGCGTCAACACCTTTGATAACTATATTACAACAGATGCAAAAGCAACTGGAGAAAGGTTCCTTCTGGCGACCCGACGCTTTATTTACAAAGACAACGCTAAGCCCATCGACCATATTATCCAACTCAGATAATTCTACTTTCTCATTTATACTGGAAGCTTCTTCATTTCGTCAGAAGAAGCGTCCCAATTTTGGACTGATCAGCTATCATCCTCACCCATGATTTAAACTTCACAGAATTTTCTTCTGTGGTATTTCACATATACTTCACCTACGGTGGCAGTAGAGCCATCTACTATTATATCATCTTCCGATCAAGTGACATCTATTCACAAGACAGCATCCACATTCATATTTTCAGTCTTTTCTCCATATTAACATTAGTCCAGTTAGTATTAAATAGCACACCATCTGCTATGAATTTGACATCCTCAGCAACTGCCCTCTTCTGGTTCTCTGCTTCACTATACTTCGTAACAACAGAGACAACTGTCAGTGCCACCTCTACATCAGCAACAACAGTAGCTCAGACTTCCAAGCAAAAACAAATCTTCTAGAAAATGCACCATTTGTGTTGTTTTTTTAAAATTATTTTTAATGCGGTAACTATTTTTGGAACTTCACAGGATTTAAGCATTTGCAATTCAACAAAACGACACATTTCACGTGCATATGCAAGCAAATGCTTAGTAGCAGTTTAGTGTATACAACCATGGTAATTATATTTCCAGATTGGAAGTAAATCAACGACTAGTTTTTAAAAGGGTTGAAAATATTGGGATTCTTCGCGCTGGCACACCCTATTTAATATGTGGTAATGGGCTCCAAGTTCTTCTAGTAGTCCCATGTCAGACTATGGTCGTCAATTTTAAAGTAAGTTGTCTCGCTGTTGTCAGCAAAGATGCGATAAAGTGTGCATACTGTAGTAGTTTGTGATTTGCTGAGTTCAAATTCTTGTATGGTTTGCCACGTTTAGTAGATGATGGTAATACAGGTGTCAATGAGATTCCATCGTTGCTGGCTTAAAGTTTCCAACTTTAAATTTAAAGCTCAAAATTATTTACAGCTCCGCCTGTTAGCTTTATTGTCCACATCCGTATAGCATAAGGGCATTTAATTCGTAGCCAAAAGTTGTTTTCGATGTCACTAGTACACAATTTGCCATTGTTTCGAAATACATTAGCTACAACACAGGCTGAACAATATTTATAACTGGCAGAAACAACAAATCCACTTTGCTTGTAGATGAAGCATTAACTGGAATAAAACTAATATTATTTTTAACAACACGACCATTAACCTATGAATTTGTTGGAGCACCTTGTGCAAGAACAGATTCTGCGAGATCGGTAATAATGTTATTGTGCATTGAGACATTTCATATAAAGTGGATACGATTATCACCAGAACTAAATTGTTTAATACTGACGCCATTGCGCATTACAAGATGTTTCCAAAGTTGATTGTGTTAATTGTGTTTCTGTATTTGGGTAGAGGACTAAACATAGTTCTATCGGTCGTTTGGAGTTCCCAAAATCAGAATTTAAAAAAGGTTTTTCCTACCAGTATGTTGTCACATCTGGGTACTCTTGTATCAATGGCACTAGATCCATCTACTAACAGATTTCCAGAAAAAACATAACATTTTTTAAAACTCTCAGTCCATCATTTTGGTCAACGCATGTTTTGTGGCGGCATTTTGGTTAAGGTATGTTCTGTTGCTACTGATACTATTTTGGATGATTTTATGTATAGATCGCTCGTTATAATTACACAGCCGCCGCCGATGCTATGAGATGATTTATATATTTCAGCATCATTTTCATCTAATGGATGAGCAACGTTGGTAATGCGGTTATCACTTGCATTAGAGAGTAGCAAAGGTTCAAAGCTGCTAAAACATTATTACTCGAAAACAATTGGGCCTAGTAGATTCATTTGTGGTTTAACACCTCTACTTATTGTACCTATTTAAATCTCCATAAAAGTTACAAATCTCTAAAGTAACTGCATATACTATCTTTTAACAGGATTTATAGTTTCATCTAAGACATGTATTGCAAGCAACTGAAAGCTTCCCTCACGAAGTTTAACAAAATGGGGTCTACTAAATTTGATTGTGCCAATATTTCCATACGATTCACCAGTCATTGGATTTAGTCGAAGGTAATCGCTATTTATTCCATCTAAAATTAGTTAGGGGGTGTTGTTATTTTATTTTTTTATTTTTTTATTTTTGTTTTTATTTTATTTTTTTGCCGAGATGAACATTAAGGTACCTAGTATTTATAAACGCTGGAGAGTTTGGTGCTATTTATGTTCCAATAGCAAGACTTGCTGACTCTAATCCAAACAATGTTGACATATTTCTGAGATCAAAAAGCCAGCCAGGCTCTGTTAATGTAATGTAAATTATTCAAAGTACGGAGATAAAGGTATCTGACATACCAGGAATACTAGCTTGAATAATGCTTTTAAGTTTATCCATGTTGCAATAGCCATCAAGCGCATTAACTGTAGTTAATACGCCTGATGGGTTTATTAGCACAAATATGTTCTTTCCGAGAGCATTTGAAAATTTTAACTATCCTGGACTGTACGAAATTTCTCTAAGCCTTACAAATGTGGTATGATTTAAATCTATCACTTTGTCCTGTGCAACGGGTCCGACTAGAGGATTGGTTAATGTAACATACATTGTTTGCACTCGTACGAGCGCCTGTGTTCAACTAGTGAGAAAATAATAATGTTACTGCGACAGGCACTTCGCTACAAGAGTAATGCACAAGTTGGGGCCACCATTATACCCAAAGACATAGTAGCTACAAATCTGATTGAAGTTTATTATCTACTATCAAGTAGGAAAGATTCTTACTCAAATAAAGTGTCCACTGCCAGGTCAGGATGGATGGAACTCAGATTGATGGCATAAGCGCAGCGCAAATAAAGGCCTAGGAACAACAACTGTGGTGTTGTCTCTCTCAGATACATTCAAGGATGTGGTATCTTTCAACTGTTAAGCAGGGCGAAGAGGTTATAGATGCGTTTGCAAATTTTATGCTTGATAAGTCGCAAGGATTTACAGGAACTGGGTTAGAGCGTATAGCATTCGGACATTATATCTGGGCAATGCTTGTCGCACAAACTCAGTTGAAAACCTCAATAGTGAGAACAAAAGTGTCAGCCTTTGAAGCACAGAAACCGTTTCTTGCAAAAATAGAAATTGGGCCGCCCACGAAGAAATATCCCAAATTCGGCAGATAAGTACAAGGGATTGCTTCAAGATGTCAAACTGTTTTAATTGTGTTATTGAATGCGGCATGTACATGATTCCAAGCCACATGGAACTTGTTAAAGACGGCATTTTGTACGCGGTTTATAACAATAAACTTGTTACAGCGGACGACAACTTGGTGATAGGTACCAGGGTTGATATTAGTACTGAAATGATTTCAACATAATACAAAGCGCCAAATATTCTACCAAGTCTCAACTGCAGCAGATAAAGCTTAGAAAGGTTAACTTTGACCCGCCCTTGCAAGAGCAAAGAAGCACCACACAAAACGTACAAGCAGCGACGGTCGTCAAGGCTAGCAAAGAAGCTGAAGACCACGATGTTACAAATCAGCACTAGTCGTAGACGGAATTGCGTTGGGGCTTGCAGCGTTTGGGTTATACATGTCATACAAAATACCAACACTGCTGCCATCCATATTGACTCTGCTACCCAGCCCGGTATGTCTGTCGCTGCCGCATTTGGTAGCCGCTTCTGCGTGCCTTTGGACTTTGAACTACTGAATGATCAAATGCCTTACTATCAGTCCGGCCACTCAGACCGATTAATATTTAAGCTAATATTTAACGACAATAACAGAGTAATATAGAGCACTTGCTGGAGGACAAGCTACATAATCATCGAAATTTCTCTAGAGTCTGGTGTTGTAACCAACTCTGAACTTGGACGCATGATAAGGTGGTAGTACTTGGAAAAATTGGCTATTTTGTCCAATCGTGTTCTGCGTCATTGCAGTGCGATTGTAAACAAAAGCGATACGGTATGAAACATCAACCCAAACACGCCAGCAAAAAGCATGAAGGTAATATTTATGATATTCAAGGATGCGGCGACGAGTGCTGCATTTGCTCATCACACATACAATTATTATAACCCTTTACTAACATAGTGACAGTGACGATTGAAGACGTGTCAAACCAGATTTATGTTCAGGGTATACAGAGGTACCAGTAGTGGGAAGAGGCCATGAAGGCAATGTCGAGCGATTCTATCAAGCATATAGAGCATTTGTTAACGGACGTTGGTTCCTTTTACCTAAATCGGTTTGCCCTTGTTATAGACATGCGATCGACAGAAGACCACACACTACACGGGTCTGGAAGACGTGTAACAAAGGTGTAACGCTGCAGATTGAAAAACAAACAGCACAGGCAGCTGCCTTGTTAAACCTGTATGTATACGTCATCATGGACGCACAGCCTAACTTATACAATGGCCAGTTCATGTCAGTCATCTACTATATTTGATAACTTACAACAACAATGTGCTATGATGGTCGACCGTAGTGGCGGTGCTAACATCGTGTTTGCCTGCAAGCTTCACGAATACGAATTTAAGAACTACTTTGATTATATAGTAATTATTTGCCCAACGATACTCCTAAACAAGGCATATGACAGGTCAAGAGTCCTCGGTAAAACAAAATACGCTGGACTATTTTTGGTTAACCCAAGAAGCCAAGATCTGAATGACCTTCTTCGCGTACTTGGTGAAATGTTTAAAGAAACCAATACCCTCGTTTTTCTCGACGACTATGCCTTTCTTTCTGGCGTCGGGCATAAGGAGACGGCACTCACTGAGATAGCCTTTATTAGCCGTCGCTATGGTATTAGTGTGGGGGTTATAACACAAAACTACAATGCTTGGCCCCCGATTTTTGTCAACAGACATCCTGGATAACTCTATTTTATTGCAAAGACAAAGACTCATTTTAAAATGCACTAGATGAGAACTATATTGGCAAAGACATAAATGAATGTCTGAAGCAGAAACGCTTCGGTAAGCTACTTTTACGAACTGACCTGCCCATATCTTACAAGCATTGCTAGTGAGGATGTGATGTGGTTGTTTCATATTTGTTTATATTATCTGACATACTTTTTACTTGTGGTATTAACCTATCTTATTTATAGGTTACATAGAGTTAAGAACTCAGTAAATCATCACAAACGTATTGGAAGCAGCGGAATCTGATGTGGCATTAGCAATGCCCGATGTATGCTGTGCTAAATAAACACTGTCACAGCAGCGTGAACACCTGTCGAAATTGGTGGCTTCTGGTGCAACAAAAGAATATATAAGCCAGCATCTTACACAAGAGAGTCTTCTGGCAATGAGAGACGAGGAGGTTGCCAAAGTCTAACTTGTAGCCAATTTGACAGCTTCGCTAGAGTCGTCTTATTCGGTACACAGTAGTTGTTAACCGCTTCCAGCCAATAGACAACAGCGAGCGGTTCACGGCTGACTTACGAGAGGATCCTATCATCCAGACATCTTTGTCAAACATTAGCAGCCATCTTTAATTTAGGTATGACCATGTACTACCACCATTCTCAGCCGGCATTATTAACTACAGACAAGTTAGTTCTAAGAAAAACGAACAAGAACTTATAAACATAATTAAAAATGGACGCACCAGCAGAAAAGAAAAAAATGTGTCATCAGGACCAGAGATGAATGCATCAGCAAAACCGAAGACGGATGTACTTTGTATTACAATCTCAGGAAGTAACACAAGTCACCAAGATTAAACACCCATGTAAAGCTGCTGCTGGTAAAAGACTTTCCGAAATTATGAAACAAGGTCAAGCTGATACAAAGGCGAAAATGGACAGCACACATGCTTCGGTCGCTCAAGAGCGAAATCAGGAGGTTATTTCATCTTATGTTATCTAGAGCGGTCTGTCCTTACCGGTTGGACTTCTTTATACATTATCCACAAACATGTCGCCTGCACGACAAGCACAAGTGCGATTTAGCGCAGCGCAGGCACAAGAGCGAACAGCAACTTATGTTAATCCGTTTGAACAACAAGCACTGCTGCTGTCCACTGCATCTATTAGCCATACGCCTGACCCCTTTTATATGAATAGTAGTGTGTGTTTTATTTTTTTACAAATTAGAAAAAAAAAAAAAAAAAAACCGGCAGGTGCAAAATGACTACCACATCACAACTGTACGCCAAGGACCATTTTCCACGGAGCCGTACTTGCTACAAAAGTAATCGAAATGAAATCAGTCGACCTAGGCCAACTCGACATCGAACATGGCACAAAGGTAACACTAAGCCTATGGACGCAGGCCATGCTAATTCAGCAAGGCATTATTCCCGTTAACATTATTTATTTTTCACAAAGGCAGTCCTTGGCATGATGATTGGAGGGGCAATTGCTAATGCTTTTGCATTTATCGGCTCAAATTTCCTTTTCTCTTTATTTTATTCAGGCGATGCAGAAGCCGAACGTCTCCGCCAAGGCAAGACGTTGGAAGTATATCAAGCTGCACGCGACGCACGTGCTAGTTAACTCAGTGAAAGGAAGGAAACTGAACAGCATGCTAAAAGGACCTTCCGAAGCGTTAGCCAGGCTGCAAGCGATTATTACCAGGAACCGATGCAGAAGCCCATATTGGCTTTTATATACAACGATATTCGATGTTCTACAACACCTAAGAGACTACATATGAATGGGGCGTAATTAACACCGGCTGATTGGCTAATCATTCCTGATGGGTTAATGCTAAAACACGTGGAGATTATTCGTCAAGTATTGATTAGTCTTAAGTGGTTTCCGTCTGAAAAACTACTGGTGCCTCCATTCATCTCTCCATTAATACAACATCAAAAATGATTGGCGTGCTACTACTAGTACTTCTAATAGTACTACAGAAATTAGAACAACAAATTACAAAACAAAAAACTATTGTTTCTATTACTATCACTACTGTTACGGTTGTATTCCTCTTATAAGGCATCATCTTTTTTGCATGAAAAAGTGGTCTACTAACAGATGACAACTCTTATTGTGGGAACCAAAACGTAACAAACGTACCATTTTGATGCAGGTGGCTGTTAATAGGAAATGATTTATCAAGAGGGGTCTTAAAAGATGGGACCACTGTACTACTACCACCTACCACCACTACCGCTGCTACTACAGTAGTTCCTCACTCTAAAACCCCTCAATATACAGATCACCTCTTTTAACGCGAGTATGTCATTGATCCCATTAAATTAGTCCAAGTTTTGTAAAGTATTTTTATCCATTTATGAATTTCGTTTAGCTTTTTGGTACATGAGACTAGTCATTATGAGAGTTCGCGTCAATAAATATTCTATTTGTAGCCTTGTCATGACACAGCCTTGTTAGAACATTCCTCAATATAAGGCTTCTTCATATATAACACGGGTAGCTTTGATGGCGCTAAATAAACAGTGTGTCATTTATATAAAGATAGAACACTTGTACTAGTTCCGCCACCACCACCATCATTATCATCACATCATCATCATCATCACTATAATTGCTTCTAATACACAGCTCAAATGAAGTTCCAACACTGCAGATACTATAGCTGAGAAACATTGATTAATACACCAACTCTTCATCATTTGAACAATTTGCTAATAATTATAAATAAGGATCCTTATTACTATCACCATCATAAGAATCACAGTTTATACTTGTAAATGATTAATTTACTGACCAGAAGGTTACATTCGTGGCATCGTTTAACTATTCTTCTCCTTGATTTTGTTTTTGTGAGAAAAAAAACCCCACTTTTCCTTCTGTAGTTTAAATTTCAGATGTTTGCGCACATTGTATGACGATTTTCGTTTCGTCAATATAATTCTGTCTTTTAACTCCAAGTCATGACATATCTACAATACAGTTATTTCAATATGTTATGACCCCGTTCTTTATTGGAGTATGTGCGATACATTTATGCAGTCAAGCTAACTTCGTTAAGCAACACGTTCAATGGATCTAAGAGGGGGGAAGGGGGAAGGAGAATGTGTGTGCGTGTGTGAAAGGTTAACAACAGAAGTCATTGGCAGGAGTCATTATCGTTCGTTTTAGTTGTTAAACAGTCCTCATTCCGTTCATACACCCAAACAATGATTTTTCTTTTAAGTAATGACAATATCTTACCCCTTCCTAAATTATGAGAAAAAAGTGGGGAGGTGGGTAAGATAAATGGGTAAATTTCCGACAAAGCACTTGAGAGAATTCTGGGATATTTCCATCTGCAATGAATTTTTAAAATAGCAATTACACCTATTTTTACACAAAAATTAAAGATAGGTTTTCAAAAATAAAACATTCATTCAAACTTTAGATAACAACTGAATGAAGTATTTAAAAACAATTAGAATAGCACCAAAACTATCTTTGTCGTTTCTTTGGAGCATATTTACTAATAATCATGCAATAATGACACTCAATTGTCACAAATCTGCAAGAGAAACAGTTACTACATAATTTGCGGTGAAAGATATTCAATTAGCCTAAAAGGTAGAGTATTCGAGTGTCCATAAAACACATGCTTGCTGGGGAGATTAGGAACATACAATTATTAATAGAAGCATTCTATATGAAGAAAAGACTCAACATGAAATGTTAACATTAGTTACACGATGAGTATCGATCTTTCTTTCAGAGCCTATGAAGATTCTTCAGACATGAACTTTCCAACTGAAGATGTTGCCGTGAGAAACTTCAGTTTCGTGTATGCCAAGAAATGTACAAGTCCCAAACAATCAGCATTACAGACAGACCGATCAGTAAGTCAATAACTGTAGCAAATTTTATGTTTGTGGAAAATATCAACAAAAATATCGATGGTATTTGATCAGTTGTCTATAAGGTAGATTTCAGGAAAATCAAAACAAATTAGCTTGTTTTGCTACTTTACGAGATACCCTAAATTGCCCAGTGTTGTAAAAAATCTGGTACGCGACTGTTCATATTCTCCGAAGACAAACATATAATAGAATATTTGCTACGATAGTTACCGATTTTACATATTTAAGGGGAAATTTCCTCTGCACATTCGCCGAAAGAGTTTACATTAAAATCCACGCAGGACATACAATTTTAATGAAATTCCGCACATAAATAGATTTACACACAGTTTTTATAATAAATGATAATACTCGTGTCAAACCGTCTTTGTTTCGAATATAAAAATGGCTTCTTTCGACAATTTAATTCGATGTTGAATTTTTTTTCTGCGAATTAGATGATATATAAACGTTGCGGTCATAAGACAGAACTTTGAGAGATCCCAGCTTAATAACACTCCATCCTTTGTGTAGTACAGGAAGTACCACTCGTCGTTTCTTTTTTAACTGGAAATCCATGCAAAAAGAACGAAATTCTTGCTTATATGAAAAGGTAATATATAGATATATTGGCTAATTAACGATAGAGTTGCCCATTATAAATCAAGCATCAGAATGTTTTATTGTGCACTTCCATCTCCACTGAATAGCAGCTGTGTATCGTCTTTCCATATTATGGGTGAAAAACTCTTTGAAATGTTTGCATCGATGCAAGACACGATCGTTGTTACATCGCTACTTATAGTCACACACGAACTATGCATGTCCGCCCATTTTAACTGCTTGATATAAATTTACCAGTAACAGCCTGGACTGTAATTATCATATTGTGTCCCTCTGAAAGCATCTAGCTTGATTTCCTGAGCGAGTGATATGCCTTTGTATTTTGGTTGCAAGTACTGTTGAATATTTGGTACTTCTTCCATTTTTTTACAGTCTCTCATGTTCATATATAATTATACAGTATAATATATCTCTGTCTGATTAACTCTTGTGTACATATTCAATTTTTCTTATTCTCGTCTGTTTTTGTAAGTCTTTAATTTTACTAATTCTTTCGTTTTTTTTTTTCTTTCTTTTCAACAGCTGTTAATTTGTTTTCTACTTGTTCTCTCCATATTTTAATATCTTTTACCTTATTAGTCTCTAAAGTCTTACATACTTGTGAGTCAACACGCTTTTGTACATACATAATATTAGCCGTATATGTTAATTTTTCAAAGTCACCTAAAGTTGTAATGCATTTGTTGTTTAAGTTTAGCTTACAATTTCTTGTTCAATCTCAATGACTTTTCTTCTCTGCTAAGGTATGTTCGTGTGAATTTCGAATCTGTCCTCTAAAATACATTAACACTTTTCAGTTCAAATTCAGCAACCTGATTATTATATAATTTAAACTAAATTAAAACAATCAAACGTCAATTTATATAACCGTAATTTAAATATAAACCAGAACATCATTTTAAAAACTAAAACATGAAAGTTTCCATCTTCACGTGAATGAATTTAAAAGACCCGCCCGTCGTGAATCCTCAGTAAATGAATCCCATTCCAGGAGTCTTCTTTATAATGTCACATGCTAAAGTAAAGTCTTCCTGGTGGCAACAAATTACTTTTTCTCATTTTGTCGATAAAGGATGTAGATTTCTCTAAGTAGTCATAAGATATCTTTATTTTAAAATATACTTTTGCTTTCATGCAACTGAAATACATATTGTGGTACAAAATCAATCTAGATTGTACAAAACGTGTATATGCCCTTTCAAGCGGCAGTTCAATTGATATTTGCGATTTCATTTTCTTGGCAGAAAAAATAAAACCCAGATGATGACTCGGCCAATAAACCCTGTCCTCTATACCCATCATGTTTTCCAATAAACTGCCAAAATTAATATCGCAATGTCAATTTCCTCGAAAAAAGTCTTAGTTCTCGAGCTTAGTTTTCAGTTTTGCTCCTACAATATTCAATAGTGTTGCTCTGGCTGACATGTCATCGATCTCTAAAATATATTGTAACGAAGACCTCAGGATGTCATCACTGTGCTCTCCGGATTGTAAGGTACCGAATAGATCACTTTTGCATGAGTCGAATAACGCCTTGAAGATGCCTTTCCTTATTTCCGGCGGAGACGGGCCTAATAGATAAATAAAACCGATAGCAAATACTGTGACGAACAATAACAAGCAATTCACAAATCAATATGCAAGTCTGATGAAACCTTAATACTCTTAAAGTGTGTAATTATATGAAAACACGTGCAGTGACTTACCTTACTACAATAACGGTATTTCAGTTATGTGTGTATATTATGCAGAAAATCTGACAATTTAACATGCATCAATTACTTAAAAGCCGTATGCATTTTTTACTATGTGAATTATAAAAACCTCAAAATGAAGATTGCCTAAAACTGGATTCTAAATTATTGTTACAGTGTCTTTTCTTTCCTTTTTTTCTCTTCCAAATAATGTTCTGAATTATGCATATTAAGGTTTAGTAAGACAGAAGAACACAGAGAAAAGGTAAAATATATTTCATGTACTTACTGTTTTCATTGGAACATTAACTGCGATTTTCAATATATCGTTTAGAACAATTGGCAGTAAATATGATTTAAGTAATTGTTATTCCTGACACTTTAATATAGACTATATGCTTGTCCTTGCTGTATACAAATCTAAAAGAGGTATGTTTTGAGTATTTATTTTATGGCTAACCAATTATGTAAGTGTAACATATGGATTTCAATTAAACATAAACCGAAACAAACACAAGGCGAAAGCACGAACGTTCGTCCTGAAACAGTAACGCATACTTTCAGATTAAATCTGATCCGATTGTGTTAATTTATAATCTGAGGCACCTTTCTGCCTTCTTAGCATTGCAAACTTAAGTCTCGGTTCATTTCAAAAATGCATAGCTAATAATTCGACCGGTAATCTCATAAAACTATACGTGCAGGCATGTATGGATTAGGGTTAACTAGCACGTCAGAAACAACACTGACTATATTTTGCCAATTAAACGTAAATTCTAAAAAAACAAACATAAAGTGTAATCAGACCGTAACATACTTAATTTGTAATACTACACTTTTATGCAATTGTATTATTTTTTTAAAATATTGTCGTTGTTTGGATTAAAATATTTAATCCATGTAAAGCTTATTTTATATTCTCAATTGGTGTAGGCGCGAAGAAAGTGGTATACCACATCAATGAAAACTTTTCTAACTACTGAACACAATGGCTGAAGTTTGACTTTTTTTTATGAATTCCACCCGTGGCCTGTCCCTGCCCACATACCTACCCCTCTGAATAGGTTTAATGTATTCACTTATCACGTTTAACACAATAAATGACGTGCAGTTTCTGTGTCGGTTTTGGAAGCATCGTAATTCTTACTTTCCTGTAGGATGCGTTTCAAGTTTGTTGAAACGTTTCCTGATGCACTGAAGAGGTCTTCTGATTCCAGTAGTTTTTCAGTCATATTCCTAATGCTTTCTATCGATTTGTCGGAAATGATCGCAAGCAATATCTCGACTGGTCGAACGTTCTCAGGATGAGTTGCTGCAATATAAAAAACTGGCAATTTTAAAATTAAATACACTTACTTTGAAGTCCTACAATTACATTTTTAGAGCCCATGATATTATAATTTATAACAATACGAAAAAGTCGTGTTTTTGATTGTGCAAGGTCATGGAAAGTTTATAATTTTACAAATCTCCATAGTTAATGATGCTATATACCTGGCGTTAGCCATTCGTACATGTAGGACTCAACAAACTTACCGACAGTTCAAGAAGAAACTAAGCGTTGTTTTTAATTAAATAAAATACTTAGAGTGATAACAATGAAATCAATCAAACACATTCTTATTCCATTTCATACAACTATACGTATATATGTTCAAACCCTATTACAAGGAAATAAATTTATCAACACACACATGTCCACGCACACAAACACACTCACATAAGTATAATTTGTTACATTCAATAAAATTTCTCTCACTTTCTTACACTTTGATAAGACAAATAAATGTTTTAATATATGGTGACGAAAATGAAATAACAAATACAAACTTAGTCATTGCCTTTGAACAATCCACATACATATTTTTAGATACTTTTACACGGGATATCATTTTATTTATACACACACACACACACACACACACACACACACACTCACGGACACACATTAAATTAAATGTCATTTTTCTCTCACACCCTTGCACTCTTGGCAAAGTAATAACAGTAACAAATATGATGATAATATGTTAGATTTCAACATAATTTACCCCAATCACAATAAGGCACAAATATAATAAGACAATAAATGATACGATGCCGATGAAACATCACTATATGCATCAGATATCATCGTAAAGTCATATACAAGTCACAATATAAGCATAACTGTCCTCCCCAATATAATATTTGCAATAATCTAAGGAAACTTACTGGTGGTGTCAACAAAGTTTATTTTTGAACGACCTACTCACTT
This sequence comes from Margaritifera margaritifera, assembly GCA_029931535.1. Lineage (NCBI taxonomy): Eukaryota > Metazoa > Mollusca > Bivalvia > Unionida > Margaritiferidae > Margaritifera > Margaritifera margaritifera. Next base: position 194,672 of record JAQPZY010000647.1, read on the forward strand.
TGCACTGCAACAATTTCGCCCATCCATGTAACTCTGAACTTAACACTGACGGTTGACCTGAATGGAACATTATCAAAGTAATATAAACTCTTTAAAAATTCTTCGGAGTATTCACCGTAAAATGAAATATCATCTTGTATGGTAGGCTATAAAGCATGATCGACTGATGCATAGTTACATCTGCTTTATAATGTATGCATGTATGTATGTATGTATGTATGTATGTATGTATGTATGTATGTATGTATGTATGTATGTATGTATGTATGTATGTATGTATGTATGTATGTATGTATGTATGTATGTATGTATGTGTATATTTATGTATGTATGTATGCATGCATGTATGTATGTATGTATGTATGTATGTATGTATGTATGTATGTATGTATGTATGTATGTATGTATCTATGTATGTATGTATGTATGTATGTATGTATGTAGCCGAGTGCGTAAGCCTCTCCCTGCCAGTATATAGCCTATCCAGCAACAAGCCTCTTGTAGTGCCACCTCATGGCGACACACTGAAACTGAGTACCTTGCGGATTCAAGCTAAACTACAGAGGACTCGGAGGAGGTGTGGCCCCCAGACACGCAGCATTCAGGACTACCGGCGTGTATATACATACTGGTGCTCGTGAACCACACCCCCAGCTATGGGCCAATAGCCCTACTGCCTTGTGGGTGCCTCGAGAGAGACGAAGGCTAAGGGAGTGAACCCCAAATACAAAATCATGAGTGGAGCCTCTATGGCGGTCATATGCCTGCACATGGCAACTTCCGGCAGCTCCTGCAGCTAAACTGGTACCAAATGTATTGGAATTTCCTCTCCTTTGGATTCAACTAGTGAGACCGAGAGGGGGACTTTGATGCATGGGCAACCCAGGGTCTCCATTAAACTTGCCCAGGCCTGCACCCTGGAGAGGACACTCCAGCTTCGCCATGTGGCGTCGACACAACACGGTAAGCAGCAGTCACTGGTTATAAGTCTCAGTGCTCTATTGGCGTAAAGCGAGACGCCAAGGGCTGCTTTCGACGGTGGGAGAGATGCTGTAATCTCATTGGACAGATACCGCCTGCCACAAACTGGGCAGCCCCCAGTCAATAAGGTTCTGTCCCGCCACGATCTGCCTGCCTCACTGGGTGAGTGGGGGTTAGAGTGTATACTTGACAAGTAGATCGCAAAGTTTGCACCAAGCAGAACAAAACAGAAAAGCAAGATATCAGCACTTAGGCTGGGCACCTGGAACGTGAGGACAATGACACCAGGACTCTGCAACAAATAATCGATGCTCGCAAGACAGCTGTGATCAGCAATGAACTGTGTAGACTTCAAGTGGACATTGTTGCCCTCCAAGAGACAAGACTCTCTGCATCTTTCACAATCAGGGAGAAAAACTACTCATTCTTCTGGCAGAGAAAGCCTCCAAACAAGCCAAGAGAACAAGGCGTTGGCTTCGCTGTCAAGAACAGTCTGCTTAACTCCATTGTATCTCCCTCAGAAGGATTTGAAAGGATCCTGAAACTTCAGCTTCAGACATCAACTGGATTGATTAGCCTGATCAGCGCCTCCGCGCCAACACTAACAAACTCCGCGGAAGTTAAAGACCAGTTTTACGATGATCTCAGTGCTACAATTGTAGAAGTCCCCTCGCAAGATTCATTGTTCATACTTGGTGACTTCAGTGCCAGAATCGGTGCTGAACATGGCTCCTGGCCAACCTGCTTGGAACATTTTGGGAAGGGGAAGATGAATGAGAACGGCCAGTACCTCCTTGAGCTCTGCTGTCACCACAATGTTGCCATCACCAACACCTTCTTCAGGACTAAGCCACAACACAGTTTGTCATGGAGACACCCCAGGTCAAAGCATTGGCATCAGCTCGACCTTATCCTGACAAGACGCTCTAACCTCAGCAGTGTAAAGATAACGCGCAGTTACCATAGCGCTGACTGTTACACTGATCATTTTCTTGTTTGCAGCAAAGTGAAGCTCCAGCCAATTAGACTGCATTGCGTCAAGAAAATGGGAATACCTCGAATTGACACAAGCAAGACCTGCCAGCAAGATAAGGTGCATTATTTTGTCAGAATTTTGGAAGAAGCCATCCACTGCGCAAACAAAACATACACCGATGAAAAATGAGAACATCTTAGGGACACTATCGACACCGCAGCAATTTCAGCATTCGCCATAAAGCATGGAAAATCAAATGACTGGTTTGAGACACACTCAGAACAAATGCTCCCTGCTATCGAGGAGAAACGACAGGCATTTGCCGCCTACAAAACCACACCAATTGAGAAGGACATGCAGGCCCCCAGGATTCAGCGAACTGCACGGCGTTGTGCGAATAATTTCTGGCATCAACTCTGCTCGCGGATTCAGACCTCTGCCGATATAAGCGACATAAAGGGCATGTATGATGGTATCAAAGTGGCTATTGGACCGACGCAAAAGAAGACTACCTCGCTGAAGACTACCACCGGCAATATAATAACGGACCGTTCGAAGCAGATGGAACGTTGGGTGGAGCAGTATTCAGAGCTCTATTCAAGAGAAAACAATGTCAGACAGGATGCCCTAAACGCTGTGGAGTGCTTACCAACCATGGACGAGCTTGATAGTGAGCCAACACTCGAAGAACTCAGTCAAGCGCTAGACGCACTTGCCCCTGGAAAGGCCCCCCGGAAAAGATGGCATATCAGTTGAAGTCATCAAATGCGCCAAAAAAAACCTTCTCACCAGAATACACGAACTCCTCTGCCAATGCTGGAAACAAGGCTTAGTACCACAAGACATGAAGGATGCCCTTATTGTCACTCTCTACAAGAATAAAGGCGACAGGAGTGACTGTAACAACTATCGCGGCATCTCCCTTCTGAGCACCGTGGGGAAGCTCTTTGCTAAGGTGGTATTAAAGAGACTCCAAATGCTTGCTGAAAGAGTCTACCCAGAGTGACTGTGCGGGTTTAAGGCCAAGAAATCCACCACCGATATGGTATTTTCCCTTAGGCAGCTGCAAGAAAAGTGTAGAGAACAGTGGAAACCACTTTATGTCGCCTTCATTGATCTCACCAAGGCCTTCGACCTTATTAGCAGGGAGGGACTTTTCAATATCCTGATAAAAATTGGTTGTCCACCCAGCCTACTCAGTATTGTGAAGTTCTTTCATGAAGACATCAAGGAACCATTATGTACGATGGCTCCATATCGGAAGAATTCAACGTCAGAAGCGGAGTGAAGCAGCGGTGTGTCCTTGCCCCCACGCTGTTCGGTATTTTCTTTTCCATCCTGCTCAAGTATGCCTTCGGACCATCCACAGAAGGTATCTACCTTCGCAATAGATCAGACGGGAAGGTTTTCAACCTTTCCAGACTTAGGGCGAAAACGAAAGTGCGGGTGAAATGCATTAAGGAATTCCTATTTGCTGACGACGCAGCAGTCACAACCCACTCAAAGGAAGATCTACAGCGACTCATATATCGTTTTGCAGATGCATGTAGGCACTTCGGGCTCACCATCAGCCTAAACAAGACATAGGTGATGGGACAGGGTGTTGATGATCCTCCATCAATCAACATTCAGGACTTTGAGCTACAGGTAGTTCATGAATTCGTGTACCTGGGGTCAGCAATCACAAACAATCTTTCCCTTGAGAGCGAATTACATAGGCACATCGGGAAGGCTGCCTCCACACTCTCCAGACTGACAAAACGAGTATGGGCCAACAGCAAGCTAACAGAACACACCAAAGTCCAAGTATACAAAGCTTGTGTGGTAAGCACTCTCTTGAATCTTGGACTTTGCATACACAACAAGAAAGAAAGCTCAATGCATTCCACATGCGCTGCCTCAGACGCATCCTTAACATTACCTGGAGAGACAAAGTTCCCAACAGCGCAGTGCTTGACAGAGCAGGGATGACCAGTATGTACACCCTTCTTAGACAACGACGTTTGCGTTGGTTGGGCCACGTGTCCAGAATGGAGGACGGCCGCATACCGAAGGACCTCCTATATGGAGACCTAGAAACAGGGAAAAGACGACCGCATCAACGCTATAAGGATACATGCAAGCGTGACCTAAAGGCACTTGGCATCAAAACAGACACCTGGGAAGAGGTTGCCTCAGATAGACGTGCATGGCAACACGAGGTTCAGGAGGGACTCATAAACTACGAGAGGGATCTGAGGTTTAAAGCAAAAGAAAAAAGGACCCACAGAAAACCCCAGCACCAAGGAAATTATCGAACTACAGATCACAAGTGTGATAAGTGTGGTAGAGACTGCCACTCTCGCATCAGACTCTGTAGATACAATTTATACTGCCAAGCAGATGTCAACATCCATCGGTGCAGATCCATGGTTTCACGAGACTGACGGATGCCTACTATATATGCATGCATGTATGTATGTATGTATGTATGTATGTATGTATGTATGTATGTATGTATGTATGTATGTATGTATGTATGTATGCATGCATGCATGCATGCATGCATGCATGCATGCATGCATGCATGTATGTATGTATGTATGTATGTATGTATGTATGTATGTATGTATGTATGTATGTATGTATGTATGTATGTATGTATTTATGTCTGTCTGTCTGTATGTATGTATGTATTTATGTATGTATGTATGTATGTATGTATGTATGTATGTATGTATGTATGTATGTATGTAGGTAGGTAGGTAGGTAGGTATGTATGTATGTATGTATGTATGTATGTATGTATGTATGTATATATATATATATGTAGTATGTATGTATGTATGTATGTATGTATGTATGTATGTATGTATGTATGTATGTATGTATGTATGTATGTATGTATGTATGTATGTATGTATGTGTATGTACGTATGTATGTATGTATCAATGGATGGATGGATGCATGGATGCATGGATGGATGGATGGATGCATGGATGGATGAATGTGTGTGTATATATATAGAAAATTGCATGGATGGATGGATGATATAATGGATGGATAGATGAGTTGACTTTTATCATCCATCCCTCGATTATTTTCGATAATTGTAAGGTTTTCTTTTCGAATGCATTTGATGTGTGTGCTAAGATATGTCGAAACATATTGCTAGAAACAAACTTTCTCAAAACGTTTTGAGTCTTTGACGTTGTACAAAAGTTTACTGTTTGTTTTTGTGTGTGTGTGTGTGTGTGTGTGTGTGTGTGTGTGTGTGTGTGAAAACAAAATATCATTCTGAAATCTCCATATCTAGCACATTTTCATTTTCTCTTCATTTACTTGCAACATGGTGATATATGAGATTAAAGAAACATCCGTTATATCTTTTCAGATTTGGCCTGTTATTGGTAATAAGGTGAAATAGTTAGATTCACTCAGATACTCCCTGGTAGTCACAAAGGCCTCAGCAGGATATGTGCAACACACGCGGCAAAAGTCACCAAATATATTTCATACAACCATAATATACATCACTTATTCAACAGAGAGATCAACGCCACTGTCAAAATAGGTAAGGATGCAGTTTCCTATTACAGGGGTACCATTTATGGTTATTGATATTGAAAAGTCTTGTATTATTAATATAAAACATGTTGCTGGTCCCATCATTATGGGGATTTTGAGTGTGATACTATCTTTTCCGAACAAATAGCTGAGTCCATGACACAATAAAGCTGATATATAGCACTTGTCAGTAATTTCTTTAATGAGCACACATTTACACATTTTGAACAAGTATGTTGCATTTTGATTTGAAAATCATTATAAGCCATTGTGCTTCACTATCCATGAATCAGATGTTTGAAGTTCAAGGTAATCATGCTAGCAATTCTCATCAATGTAACTTTTGCCGTCTAAAATTTGACAGTTTTATGCTTTATTTTTTTATAAATTAAGCTTATATATTTAAAAAGTTTTTTTTTTAAATTTTAAACTTGTTTTTACTATTCTATAAAAATTAAGAGTATCTTTGCTTTTTTCTTCATTTCAAAGAAATTTTCACATAAAAATTATCTTATATTAGAAGTAATAATGTTTTAAAGCTTTAAGCATTCATATAATTCAAGAAGGTATGGCAAAATTAGTTTTGTTTATCTTTAAAGTATTTGGTCCCAAATTCGCACTTTGCTGAACAGCATACAGATTTTAATATCTCTCAATATCCTAATCTGCCATGAAAATGCATCAGATTTGCTAAGTAAGGTTTGAATACGTGTAGCATATCTATGTAAGAATTAGACTTAAATTTCCCTCAAAATGATAGTCAAACAGGGATCAGACTAGGATAGGAAGCTTCCAGATCAGTACCCAGCGGAGTAGTTTATAATAAATTTAGAGGTTTCGTTTGGCTATGACTTTTGTTATGAAATATTCCTAAAAGAAACTGATTTTTACCATGGAAAAATTGGGAAACAATTTTGTTATACTTTATATGCATTTCATTGTGCTTGTAAAAGTAGTGTGGCGGCAGTGCAAAATGCAAAATCATTGCGTAATATGGTCACAGCCTGTATTTTGATTCACCCGGAAACAGTGCCCTTGGCAACGGTAGAGTTTGGCAGTTGTTAAATATAAATATGCTGGACAAGTGCTGTCAGGTATATGTGTTGCAATGACCTATACGGAACTATCATTCCTAGGAATCCTATTGTGATTGGAAGTTACTCTGAGTTCAGCTTGGAGAAATGTTATTGGAAACATACACTATCTCAAAGCTTTTCATAAGTACTTGTCTTGTATGAAGTCAGGGTATTTGTATACATTTTGTTTGCGCTGCTATTTACAAATTTAATATAAAATATTAAGAATTGTTGGGTTACAAGCACCTACCTTCTGATATTGAATAGACATAATGAAAAGGAAGACAGAAAAGTCAGTCTTATGACATCGAAGACTGTATCAGTATAAACAGACTTAATGAAAAAGAAGACAGAAAAGTCAGTCATATCGAAGACGGTGTCATGTTTTGTAACGGAAACAGTATACGATATCACAATTGCATTAACCTTAGCAGTATCTTCCATAATTATGTCAGTAACTTCAGTTTTAACCATCATCAACCGGTAAATGGGTACGTGAAGTATTGTATATATACATGTATGCATGTATATATGCATGTTTGTATGTAAATATCTTAGTATGTATGTTTATATGCGTACAGGAGTATATTTGTTTTTCTGCGTCCAAATTTCCAAGACTTGCACAATTTCTATTTGATGAAAGAGCAAGTTAGGTTTCACGAATGAATCTGACATATTTGCACACAGTATTCACGTTCTGCTGGAACCCATTTTAAATGGATTCAGATAATTCTAATAAAAGGAAACACGAAATTCAATTGTGCGATACTGATGCAAAGCCACTATACGATTTAGATCATGATTATTGGATATAAACTTCAAAATGACACGACTATCTTAGGTAATAACATCCATGTTTATTTCATATTACTCAAGATAGTATGTTACAGAAAAAGGTTTTTAATGGCGTCAAAAATGTATACTTATCAATATGTGCATGAATATTTTCGCCCATCAGTTTCAACCTAAGCTTACGTTGTCCTCTGACCGCAACTGCATATGACCGTAAACAAAATTCTAACATTACCTGGAGTATTATCAATATTATCCATCAATAACCGTCCTATGAATGTATATGTTTATCCATGTATGTGTGTATGTATCTAAGTTTGTATATATGTGTGTATGTATCTAAGTTTGTATGTATGTGTGTATGCTGCATGTATGTTGGCATATATGTAGAATGTCAGTTGGTATATGTTCATGTTTGACGCATTGTTCTCAACGTCTTTTCAATGAATTTGGACGTTATGATTTGCGAATGAATCTGACATGTTGGCACACAGTCTTCATATTATGCTGCAGAAGAACAAAATGCAGAAGTAAAAAAAATAATTCAATTATATGATCCTGCTAAACATTTAATACATGATTCAGATCATGATTATTGGATATCATCATAAAGTTTATAAATGTCATCGAAAACACAAGTGTATCCTTCGTAGTAATAATTATATATATATTCGACATTCCTTTAAATAGAATATTGGATATAATAATTTAAAAGAACATTATTGGTTGCGCTTAACACTGTTACGTTATATCTTTGTCAAACAATATTTTTATCCATCAATGTCAGCCTAACTTAAAGTCTGACCGTTGATATGAACTACATATCACAGTAAAATAAAATAGATTCCTAATTATCGGGAGTGTTCATCGTAAAATAACCTTTTTTAACATTGTTATATATATATATATATATATATATATATATATATATATATATATATATATATATACATAATGTTTGCTGTATCTTTGATATATCACGAGTTGTATACATTGATAAATTGTTCATTAAATGGAAACGAGGCTTGCCGAGTTTCCTTTTAATTAACCATTTATACGACGAGTGATATATCAAAGATACAGCCTACATACTATACATATATTTTATTTATACTGCGTACAATTTAAGTGTATTTTGCATTTTAAAAGGGAGATAAAACTGACTGTCATAAGCTGTGCAATGTAAAAGGAGTGAACTCTTCATAACTGATCTCATATATGTACTCCCCCCAAAAAAGTTCTTTAGTGACTCTTAATTTCCTGTAAACTTCATTCGTATTAATACATATAGGTTTCGTTTTGGTATTTAATAAATGAAACGAACACACAGAGCGGACATTGAACATTCAAAGTGTTTTAATAATGTAAATGCAAACATAAAACTTGCAGCGTTCCCAGTCATGAACAGTGACAGCACGGCCATTTACATCGAGCTACAAGGCATTCCATTCAAGCTAGAAACCTCAAAATAATGAAGGAACAAGAGGTATTTAAACACATTTGACCCTAATTACAGTTCATTCCTGTCGTGACTGTCCATCTTTCACTCTTCCTACTGACTGTCAGTGTCACTGTCTATAATTCTCCTGCGTTTCAGTTGTGGGGCTAATGTATGAGAAGTCGACGGTTGAAAAACGTTGACCCAGTTAGGAATCTCATTTACGTTGTTTTGCGGGAGGTTCATAACAAACATATTATGTACCATGATGTTTGATCCATATAATGGGTTGCTGATATGATTCTGGTGTGTATTACATGTTTGGGAACTTGAGATATTACAGTCTGATGCGGTACAGTTTTAAATCTGTTTCTTGCGGGTTAGGGGTTTGATAGCATCATTACTCGGGTGATCGGTGTTGCTCAGGTAATTGGAGTATGTCTGTTGTTGTTTGTCACTAATGTTTGAGTAGCTGCTTATAGACTGTACATATTTGTGGCCGGAAATATGTATTATATCAGTTGGGTGAATGTTTTTGTCTCAATGTTTGAATTAGATACTTCCTGCTACTGGTGTTTACTCAGTTTCTTTCAATTCGTCATATTTGCTTTTTCTTTCATTCTTTTCATCCTGCATCCCAGTTTGTTTATTCCCACGACTTGTTTTCTAAACTATTTTGGGTTTGTAGCTGTGATTGACACAGTATTCGGCGCAATATAGAAAGGATCTTCTTGTTGACAAAATTCTGCTGGTCTTACCTCTGCATAGCTTTTTTAGATATCAATTTGATCTCTCTCGTGGTTGTCTTTGTTTTGATACATGTTAGGATTAATGACCCAAATGTTTTCACGTTGTCTTTTGTTCTTGTTTTTGTCTGCCTTTCATTGAATTCAAGGTACTTCTGGTCATTCACATCTTTTTTTAGTATAACATTCCCCATTTCAAATTGTAATGTTCAGTCACTCCCCTCAAACCAAAATGTACAGAGTTGTTAAACCACATTGTGTTAAAAATGGCTTCAGGTGTTTCCATCCCCATCAGTTTGTTTGCTATACAAATACATTTATTTCTTCATCTGTGATTGGCTGATTGCGATTGAGTTTACTTCCTTTTCCTTTCGATTTTCAATTTCTTTGCTTTGCCCAAAAGGCTTCTCTTCTCAATGTAAAATTTGTGTCATTTCCTCTTATGATTGTACTTGCATATTTCTTTATTTTTAGGTGGCGATCAACGGAGCTGATGATGCTTCTTAAGCTATTGGGTTCAAACTCAGATCCATCTTTTTTCCTAACACTGAGAATAAAACCGGCCAGGTGCTAATCCAATTCAGATGGGGGAATTTCGTTTAAGTTTCTTGATTAATTTTTGACTGCAAGAATTCAGTCCCAAGCCTTACATCAAAGAGTGTCTTTTAGAGTGTTTTCATTTTGCTTGCTTTCTATAAATTTCAATATGTCATCAGGCTCATGGTGTACAAATCTGTCTTAACTGACAGTCTCACATATGGACACAGAAGGATCATTTTCATTGACTAATTTGTCAGTCACAATCCTATCACACTTTTCAATTAACTCACAGTTTAATAGATTGAAGGTTGCTTCATCATCTTGCTCCTTCTCTGATTTCATTGTTTTCTTTCTTCCACAGAGTTGCACATAATGATTGGAGATTTATTACAAGAGGAAGGGGCTGGAAACAGTAATGTTGACAGCAGACGACACACGGTGGAGATCAATAATATTTATTTCCTGGACACAGTATGTTTGGTTTTATTTGTTTAAAAATATTAGTTTATATAAAAACAATTGAACATGAAACTCTTTTTCTTGTTATTTTCTCCTTTTATAATGTAAAATTTTAAGAAATCCATAACCAAGTTCAGAGAGTATAGTAGCTATGAAAACATGATCATTATGCCTATTCACACGCCATAAAATTTGATATACCTATAATGTGGGTATATCATATTGCTTTATACCAACAATTTAACACAAAACTGTATGATTTCACTATTTAATGTTTGGCAAATCAGGTATTTCCATTTCACAAAAACACTAAGTCACATCATCAAAAGGCCTCCATATCTACATCGAATCCAGTAAAATGGAATACGTTATAAATCGGCTCCAAAGGAGGTGGGACAAGGTCACGCATGCTGTGTCCATGAAAGTAACGCAATTAATCTTAAGTAGCCTGAAACATCAAAAATGTTGAAAAAATCTGAAAACTAGAGAAATTACAAACAAGTATATCCGCTGTCGCTAACGAAGAACAGTTCAATACCTTGTATAACATTATGAAACGGATCCAAACAGACTTTTACAAAAGCACAAAGTAAAACAAAATTCATTTCCAAAACACGATCTCGAACCAATAACACTAACGATATTGAGAGTCAGAATATCAAAACATCGAAAAGAAATAAACGCAGTAGAAGGAGAAATTGTAGGCAGAAATAAAACTTCGCCCACAAAGGACCAAAACTTTGGCTAATCTTAAAAACAAATTAGGAAGTAGAAATTAAACTACTCTACAAGGGTGTTCTATGTATGGAAGGATGTATGTATGTTTGCATGTATGAGTGCATGTATGTATTCATGATAATATGTCTTTTGGTATGTACTCCTGCTGATTAGTTGTTCTCAACTTATTTATGATGAAAATACATGTTAAGGATTTGCAAATGACTTTATATTTTTTCACAAAGTCTTCACATACTGCTGGGCACACTCAGTTTGGGAAAATATTTCAAACAAAAGTAGAAAACTTAAATAAGAAATTTAATTATGCAATGAATTTGTTATATTTGCACAAAGTCTTCAAATTCTGCTGGATACCATTCAGTTTTTAGGTAAATTCGAATACCATTTGAACAATAACATAAAATATTATACGATGCTTATGAAGATCAACTGCCTAATTCAGATCATGTTCACTGAATATAATCCCAAACTGGCATAAAATTAAATGACAAATACCGACATTACATTGCTGTATGATAACTAAAACACTAAGCACACCAATATTAATATCAAAAGAAAAGCAAGTAAACTAGTTATATCTCTTTCAGTATATTTGTATGTATGCATTACCATAAACCAGAGGTCAACAACCTTTGTGAGTCTGTGAGAGAGTGGCGGGCACCAGCCAATTAATTTTACCCATTTTTTATATTTTTTATTATTCATTATAACCTTTTCCGCGGGCACACAAAAAAACTTGGCGGGCGCCATGCCGCCCTTGGGCACCACGTTGGGGACCACTGCCCCAAATTGTTTCTGTGCATTAGGATTTTATGAGTGTTGTATGGATGTATGTATGTATGTATGTATGTATGCCTGAAGATATGTCTTTTGGTATTTAATCCTGCATATTAGTCGTTATCAACTTGTTTACGATGGAAATGCAGATTACCAGTCGCGAAGGAATCAATATATTTTCACAAAGTCTCCACATACTGCTGGATACCACTCAGTGTACGAGATTAATTCAAACAAAAGTAGATATAAAAAATATGAAATTCGGGTGTAAAATGAGTTATTATGTTTGCACAAGTCCTCTCATTCTGCCAGATACCACTCAAGTTTAGAACTAAATCGAACACAAATTGAAACATAAAATAGAAAATTCAATTATACAATATTAGTCAGATTCCACTCTCTCTTTTGAGCCATGTTTACTATATATAATTGTAAACTGACATAGAATTAAGCGAAACATATGGAAGTTACGTTGCTGTATGATAATAAAAACTAAACAGTATTGGTGCAAAACAAAAACAAAACAAAAACAAAAAAAAAAAACAAAGAAGAAAATACATATCCATACTATCTATAATCAGTTTGTTTTCTGACCTGTATATATCATATTAGCTTATGTCGTCCAGAATATTGTTAGATCTATATTTTTATTTCTTTGGCATTTTTAAAAACTTTTTCTCAGAGAATATTATACACACAAAAGAAAGTAATTGGAAGAAACAGAAGTACATTCTGTATTTTATAATTTTTATTTTTTTATTTTTGTCTGTTTGATGAATATTTGGAGAAAGTATTAGAAAATGTTCAGATTAATAAGCGTAGGACCGTTATGTGGGGTATATAATTTTAAAGATGAAAAATACAAAATCACCTTTTTGACATAAATGATGAACATCAATATAAATAGTAACATTTTGATATAATCTGTTGTCTTGCTAGACTTATTTCATATATTTGCAATGAGTTCTTCTCCAATCAATCAAACATGTGTGCTTCAATGTATTGAGAAATATACGAGGAAAGGAACATATTTGCAAAACGTTTCATGAGTCGTTGTCTTTGTGCAAACTCCTGGAATTATCAGCATCATATGCTAAACTAATTGATCCTAATTTACGCTGAGGATATCCATCGTGATGTTTGAGGTTGTTCTATTACATAACGATATAAAGACACATAATTATATCAGTTATGTAAAGCTGAAAACATTTGATCTAACACCTGTGATGAGATACGGACATAATATTAATACATGATACAAACCATGATAAGAACAAATAACTTACGGATATGAATAAATTTAACAAAGGAATCAATGATATGAATGAAAGAAAAACGGCGTTATAACTACATATATATATTTTCTGAATTTAGAGTCAACAACTGCTGCAGCGCCTTGTCTTACTTCTGTTATTTATAAAAGGAAGAATAAGTAATGTAATTGGATAAAATATAGAATTGAAAATTGACATACCTATTTCAAACATAAAAATAAAATATACAAATAAATATGGTTACTTCAACAGCAAAAATTTGAAAACATAACCTTTTGTTATCGTTTGTTTTGTCTTTTTTCTAAACGATGAAATAAAGTATTCTCTAGAGTTGAATCTGACGTACTAACTTTCTGATATTAAAGACGTTTCATCATAAAGAAAAAAACCACTCATGTAATCATGAAGAAACATTTATGTATGAATGAGAACATGCTGATATCATGTGTTGTAATGAAAAGATGAGAATAAGATGTGGTTTCTATTTTTAGAAGTATATTCCTGAACTATGTTAGTAAATTCGATTTTATTCAACGTCTACCAGCAGATGGGTACGTCCATTATTTTATGTTTGTATGCATTGTCATATATATGTAGTAATGTATCTATGCATGTACGTATTATGTTTGTTAATATATATCACTATTTCTCAACTTAATTGGATCAAATTACAACTCATGATTGGACAATGAACCTGACATGTTTGTACGCGAACATTATTCATATATTTAATTAATAGATAGGAAGCACCGTGCTGTATGTACATAGATATATTTAATTAATATATGGAAGTACCGTGCTGTATGTACATTCATATATTTAATTAATTGATAGGAAGTACCGTGCTGTATGTACATAGATATATTTAATTACTATATGGAAGTACCGTGCTGTATGTACATTGATATATCTTATATATCTGAATTAATGTTCAACAATTGTTTCAGTGCCTTGTCTGGCATTATTTATAACGTATATTGCAAAAGTAATATGATTCGACATTGACGTTACTACATTGTCGTGCATTATTTATTACGTATATTGCAAAAGTGATATGATTCGACATTGTCTGGCATTATTTATAACGTGTATTGCAACATTAATATGGTTCGACATTGTCTGGCATTATTTATAACGTGTATTGCAACATTAATATGGTTCGACATTGTCTGGCATTATTTATAACGTGTATTGCAAAATTAATATGATTCGACATTGACGTTACTACGTTGTCTGACATTATTTATAAAGTATATTGCAAAAGTGATATGATTCGACATTGACGTTACTTCATTGTCTGGCATTATTTATAACGTGTATTGCAAAATTAATATGATTCGACATTGTCTGGCATTATTTATAACGTGTATTGCAAAATTAATATGATTCGACATTGACGTTACTACATTGTCTGACATTATTTATAAAGTATATTGCAAAAGTGATATGATTCGACATTGACGTTACTTCATTGTCTGGCATTATTTATAACGTATATTGCAAACATTAATATGATTCGACATTGAGGTGACTACAATATCTGGCATTATTTATAACGTATATTGCAACATTAATATGATTCGACATTGTCTGGCATTATTTATGAAGTATATTGCAAAATTAATAGGTTTCGACATTGTCTGGCATTATTTATAATGTATATTGCAAAATTAATATGATTTGACATTGACGTTACTACATTGTCTGGCATTTCTTATAACGTATATTGCAAAGAGTAATATGGTACAACATTGACGTTTCTACATCAAAAGTAGAAATGAAATATACTAAAGAATTGAGTTACCAAAACTATTTATGACAACGTTGAGATATTATAGGTAAAAGGTCTTTATTATAGTTAATATCACCCTAAGTATAGTTATATCTATGTCTTTGGTTTCTTGTTGAAGTTTCAACAGTTCTATCAGCCCCTTCTCAGATGTTATTTCATAATAAATCAAACACAGAATATAATTAAAGAAACACATTTTGTAACCCTATTAGTTTGCTGATTTTTTAGAGTGGAGATAATGCAAAAATAAAAACAAGAAAACAGCAAACAAAAATAAGCAAACAAACACGTAAGTTAGGAGCAATTATCTCTTCTCTTTGGTTCTAAATGAGACTCACAAAAGACAACAAAAGTAGAAAATCAATAATGTGATGCCATCGTAACATTTCCATATGACAGGGAAACACAAGGACACACTGTTGTAATAGATGAATTATATCAAGATTAAATAATTCGTTTTGAGTGTCTCCCAAATATTATAATTAATTTCAGTTTGATCTATCATCTCGTGGTGTATTGCTTTTATCTATATTTAAATTCTGCAGGCACAACCAAATCTTGACACTAAGTTTGGATAAAAAAGCTGAATGAAAAAGAAGTTTAATGTGCGATGCTAGTACACTATTATTACATGATTCTGAGTATTTTCATTGGATATCATCGCAAAGTGATATAAACTTTACCAAACAGAAAGGGTTATTCTCCATACTATTATGTCCATATATTCGAATTATAGAAGAATATTCGTGACTTCCATCAAGTTTACATTATCACTATACAATATTATGACCTTTTAATATCACACTGAATCTGTTGTAGACCGTAGACACCAAATATAAAATCTTCTCATATGATCAGAATATATAATATTATATATTATATTCAATTGTATGCGCTAAATATCATCGACTGATAAATGGGTACTCGATGTATGTATGTATGTATGTATGTATGTATGTATGTATGTATGTATGTATGTATGTATGTATGTATGTATGTAGGCTTCATTCCTATAATTTGCAATATATTCCTTCCCAATGAATCTAACATTCGTGCTAGATTTTATCGACAAATGTTGCTGCAAACATACGTGGTCTCAAACTGTTTAATGAGTCATTCCCATTGTAAAAAATCATGGATTGCCTGCCTGTTCCCTTAAACTGTTTCATAGTAATACAAGACGGTCAGGATATTCATCGTGAATGTTGGATTATATTGTACTATGTCAAGGTACATACATAGATACTTAAATAAGTTTTGTAAAGCTCATAACACTCGGTCTAACACCTATGATATGACACCAACATACTATTAACTCAGTATAAAGGAAATGATCTGGGAAAAATGAATTACAGAAATGATTAAATTTACTAATTTCGGAATCAATAATAACTTTCGGTGTACAGGGCAGAAAATACATATAGCTATTTTGTATCTCACTAATATTCAAATAGCTTGTTTAAGAATCCTGACTTATCTTATTTTCTACATCTTTTATTGGGAAAAGAAACAAAACAGAAAGACAAGGACAGGTTTTTAGAAATGTCACATGATATGATATCGATATTATGTTATTATATGATACGTTATAATGAGTTACTCATATAACTTGACCAAATCACACTATAGTAAGTTTCTTCTCTGACAGGTAGATATGATTAATGCTTATGTCGCCATGAGCAAAGGTATTCATTTCTTCTCCTCCCGCTTAACGGTCAACTTCAGAAATATTTTTAAAAAGCGTGTGTATTTGAATTGTTTGAATTGCGAGAAGCGTTTCGAGAGCTACAACTTTTTCTTTTTCATATTTCTCTATTTTTCAACCCCAATCTCTTGTCAAATGTCCTTCCTTTTCTTAATGACCACCATGGTTGAGCTGATCAGTAGCTTAAATATTTTCACCGTGTTTCACTTTTGTAGTGGAAGCGAAAAAAAGGTGATCTCACACATTTCATTATTTTTACATGGCAATTTGCCATGGTTGTATGGTTGTCATATAACAATCCATCATATTTCATTAGTTTTATGTGGTAATTGGTCATGGTTGTATGGTTGTCAGATAATATTCTATCAAATTTTTTTTTACACGGTAATTTACGATGGTTGTATGGTTGTCAAAAAACACTCCATCACCGAACATGCCTCCTTGAGTGTGTGTGAGGGGGTGGGGCGCAATTTATGTTGACTGTTGCTCAATCATAAGTGAAACAAATGGCGGATGCTTTTGGTTCGAAAATAATGTATCTATTACAAAATATTGCTTTCCAGAGTAAACTGGAAAATGGGAAACTCTGCCTTGCAAAGTTAATTCTATAATTATGGACAGATAAACGGTCGTAGGAAATCGTGAAACAATAATTTCAGCTGCAAAAATATGTAATTTTACTTGAATTAAGTTGCAGTTATCAGGAATACATCTCTTAATGTCGGTGTCATACATTGTCGGCGAAATCTCTACTTAAAATTGGCTTAGTGAACAAGTATATTTCTTAAAAGAGAAACAGTAATTTCAAATCCTTGACGCCTCAATGAGACATTTTAGAACATAATATCATAATGGTGGCATATTTTGTATTGGAAGAGTATATCGTGATCGGATGTTCATATATTGTTCCCATGTCATTGTGGTATTGTTTTAATATTTTTGTTAATGGCTCTGACAGATTAAACTTTAGTTCAAGTTGTGGCATGTTACTACCAAACGACCTTCGCTGGGTTGATTTTGCTTTTGTATCAAACTAATAGACAGCAATGGTACACGTGTTTTCGTACTTACTGAGGATCTTCTTGTTAATTGTCTGCTCCCTTTCTGCGGTCTCCTCGCTTTTTGCACTGACCAGGTGGGTCCGTCTATCCTGTGAGGGAAGGCCATGGTTCTGCTCTTTCTCCTCCTTCTCTGCAGTGTAGCCATTTGGGAGGTAAATCTGATAACAAACAAAAACGTCTGTAAAAACTCTCGCTGTTTTCTTGGAGAACCTAACAAACCTGGTCAGTTTGCTAAACATAATTTTCAATCGCTGTAACTCCTATGCACTTTAAATGTGAATTGCAGAAAGATCAATACACATGTTTCCGTCTCTTATATTATTAAATGGTTCCCCATTTGTAGTAGAGAACAACTGGAGTATGTCTGAATCCTGCAATATCTTTGAATACGAGTTACTAATAGTTGAGACTTGGATACTCGAGACAAACTCTGCATTTTTAACGTATAAAATATAAAAATCCGTTCATATTTTGTCCTCCAAAACACGAACGCCCCACCCCACCCCAATGAACTTAAGATATTTAATATACTGTCGTGTCTATTGCCTAGAAAGTTTTGATTTTTCAAGGTCATTATTTTGTGCAGCTTGTATTGCCAATATTGTCTGCAAGAGGCCATGTATAAGACAGTGAATGACGATACTTCAAGATTTACATAGCTAGTCTCAAAAGAAATATGAATATCTTTCAAGGTATATTATGTGGTAAGTACTGTCGATGAAGAAAGGAATAACATTGATGCTTACACTATTGCTGGATGGTGTGCCTAGCCTCACTTTCATATGTTCCCTCCGAGGACGTAACCTCTTGGGTTTGGACAGTCTTTGGCGCAGAAGGTTGAGAGCCATCGCCAAGTGTTCTCTACTCTTCAATCGTAAAGTTCCATATATTGATAACGATATAAATGCGCGTATTCGTCGTGAAATTGATTATCATTGGTAAGTGACTAAGAAAATATGGTACTATTGTGGCTGGTTGCAGATACTAAAATTGGTCTGGAATGAAAACATTATGACTTGAGGACAATGAGAGCACCATAGGGCAATGCATGTGTTTCAAACTGCTGCATTTTGGGGGGTTCAATGGTTAAGTCAATATCAATATTGGATATATCACAAAATATGAGCCACACATGGCCATCATCATTAAAACACGTGTGATTAATCTGCGAGTTTATTTGTACATTCACTGGCACATAATCAAAATCGACAAATATCCTTAATATTCAATAACGGTGCCCATTTTTTTTTTCACCACGAAATCAATCCATGACGCACTTAAAATATAATTCAGGTTCTTCGTCGATAAGAAATAATATGCAGTTTATCAGCTTAAACATGCAAATAATTTAGACGTATGAACGGGTTTTGTCTTTTATAAAGCGCTTCCAAACAAGCAAAGAGTCAAAATAATAGTCGAGCTATTTCAAACTTGAGCTTCAGCAAGGATGTCATAAAAACTGTCATCCGTAGGATTACTATGGCTGTACAAGAATTTCATGAAAACTGTGAACCATATGGGTATTTATAGGTATTTAAAAGTAACGTAGATGAGGTTTGTATATACTTACTACCGACCCATCCTAGAAAGACGTAACTGTTTGCTTGGAATTTCCTCGTATTATTTCAGCGGTAAAGTCTAATAAAAATCTGCATACTAGTAAGCTTCGAACACTTTTTCTAATTATTGCTAGTCTTTTTCTTCTCTGAAGCCTTTGCCACGGAAATTTAGATAGATGCCTTTAAAGGCGCGATAACTACGCAAATGTTATATCACATATGTTTGTTTTACACAACACAGTAGGAATAGATCACCAAATTTGCATTTTACTTTCATCCAGAAATATCTGTTTAGAATGAAACATGCATTACCATCGTTTGAAACTTGTATTAACATATTTTAATTTTTATTTACAAATATCCGACGAATAAAATTGCAGACCCTATTAGGAATAAAATGACATAAAATTGCAAACAATCGATGGTGTTATGTCACTACAGAATCTAAAATAAAATAATGATTAACCAATTGGTTTTCCAAATTCATCACCTTGAATGTCTCAAGTTCAGTAGAACGTATGGCGTCTCATAAATACATGGTTCCTATTTTAAAAATTTTTCGTAAAGACTTATTTCGATTTCAAATAAGTTGTGTGATGTCAACGTATTTTATCAATATAAAATGTCATAATTATATTTTTTGGTGCGCAAATACAAGTTAAAAAAACTTGTGTAGCTTTCTATTTATCTACTTTATGTGCAACTGAGCCGCTTACCGATAGAGACTTCCCAGTATCGTCTCGTATTTGACGGGACTGAATCCTGCGTCTCCTCCCTTGTTTCTTCTGTGCCGTTACCACTATACTTCCATCTTGCTCTCGCTGGAGAAAAAAAGTGCATAGTGGTTTAGTGCATAGAAGATCTTACATTAGTCCTCATTTTAAAAGAAATTTATGAAACGAGCCTTGAAATTATATTCGACGAGTTTCATAAATTTTATTAAAATGAGTACAAATGTAAGACTATATTTATGGCATGACAAAACATACTGATTTTATTTGACCAAACTGCAGAAAAGTGAAGTGAAATTACTTTGAAATACATTCGGATGCCTCGGTCGTTAGGCTTTTGCTTTGCATGACGTTATGGGGTCATTTGTGACGTCATGAAATGTGATTACACGTGCCCTATATATAAAAATTATTATGTTGGTATATTAACCCAAATATGACATTAATCATGTAATAAAATCAGGAACAAAAAGCGAAAAACTCACTTTTTTAAGTTTTTTCTGATCCGTGGATTCGATGATTTGTTTTCCTGATTCGTTTCTTTCGATGAATATTTTGTATTCTATACAATAAAAATCTATAAAAAAAAAGCCGAAATCATTTTGTTTTAAATAAGTCTTTTTATCTATATTTCTGACAGAGGGCTGTTAAAAAGGATGTAACATAGTCACAATTGTGCCGAAGCACTTGGACTAAAATGTTAGCTCTCCCTGAATGATGTGTAACAATGTAAAATGGTAACATAAATATTTTCGCTTCAAAAAATCAGAATGTTAGGATTCTAATTCCTTACCTAAGCAAGAGAAAACCTGGTAATCAATGTCGAAAATGTTGCATTTTGAATCATTACATGGCATTGCTTAAAAGATTTAAAAATTCATATTGTCTTATTAATTTCGAACAACTTTCCTTGTACTCATAGAAATAAAATATATATTATCACAATTCTTACGTCTACGTTTTTGCGTATTTATTGTATAATCATGTACTATATGTAACTGATGCATGAGAATTTTACGTCTTGCTAGCCGACAAAACTGAAAATTAACATCAACGGTGATTAAGTGTGACTTTCTAATTATATGCATATTTTTAAGGTACACATACACTTCAAAGCATGTAATCCGTCGAGAAACGTAGTCCAGTTAAAATACAACACATGCATATGGACGCTGATAGCCACTTATGCTGTAGTGTTTTTTGTTTGGGTCTGCCTGATATGCTTTTCTCTGTAGCTTTGGTAAAATGTTTTGAGACTGATTATTAGAGTGCCCTTTTCGACAGTACATGTATTCCTATCAAACACATGCATTCTTTATTGGTCATTACACAGCATTATGCCTTATTAGTAAAATCTTGTAATGAACATGAATTTTGTCATTGTAGATATCTTGTTTACCCAGTAAACCCTAGTACCTTATGCATATTCCAGGGTAACTCATCTTTCATAAGGTCCTAACTACTTTGCACATGCTTTTGTCTAGTTTGTGCAAGGTCTTATATTGAAATTGTATTGTTCCCCTTGCTTTAAATATATTTTGCTATGTGCTGTATTTGTGTATCTGTACATAAACTATCAACATCCAACATACCTGATCCTCGAGAATAAATAAAGGAAACTATTGAAATTCACGCAAGTATAAAGCAAGTATGCACGTTTACAGAAGTAAGAAAATCTTCATTGCATGCGTATCCAGGCGGCAAGGGTCTATCCAGTCCAAAGGTTATAAGGCATCGTCTTGACCCTGGGCTAAATGCTCCTCCTGCATTATGTCATCCATTTCGTCTTGAAGTCGTTCCCGCCTGTCTCATTTGTATTGTCCTTATCTTTATCCTCTTCTACGGCTTTCGTCTTTTCCTTTACTCTTTCTTCTATATGCTCACACATACTATTGGGTACGTGTTTAGTGGCTCTTATTTCCTTCAAACAGCTCTTCTTAAGATTGTTTAAAGGGGCTATATGTTCAGAGTCCAAACAATATGCAATTAAAGGAAGACAAAAAAAAATGAAAAAGACTAATTGACCGACAAAGTGCATTGTATAACAATGTAACTATGGTTGAAAGGCGAAGCAAATCCTGCTCTTTCTTTAATACACTATAACGTCAGAGGTTATTGCTTGTTGCAAAACAGTGTAAATCGTTGCCAAGGAGTAAAGTTGCGAATTATAAGTCAAGCATCCGTTTTTAGTGTCTAATTTGTGTTTTCGTGACTTGGCAAATTTTGTCATCTTCTTGTAGTTATCAGAGTCTCTCATCTTCCCGTCCTTTTACTCAAGCTCTTCCCGTATTTTGAGTTCTTTGGTCAGCTCTGACTGGTCCTTTTGAAACGATGTCATTTTATGTCGAGTTTATTGACATGTGATGCACCTTCTTTATTTGTACAAGATGATATATTCCATAACAGAAATGTCTTCTAAATGGCGAATGTTTGCTTCAGTGATAAACCTGATGTACGTGTTATTGCCCATTGATTCCCATACCCTTCTAAGTGTGTCACTTGAGACAGACGATAATAAATCGAAAAAAGAAGATAACGATATGTGTAAGATGTGGTTAATGATCACGTATTGTGAACAGTTCCATACATAATTTACAGTGTTAACGGTTAACACAGTGAGTCGTAAAGCGGATCAGTTAAAATTGATGTTTGAAACAACTAAGATGTGGATATTTTTTTTCTCTACAAATTCGAAGTGACAGTATTACCAAAGTCTCACTTATATGAAAGTTGTACTTTGTGTTGTGTCTATTACCTGTTTCGAAACTTTGTTATTTACTCTCTTATTGTGTATATAGTCTTACGTTGGAAAACGTAAAAAATGTAGGATAGCAAATTATGTTATTTTTTGCGTGCTTACTGTTTTCTAAGCTTAATATTTACCTTTCGTTTTATATGTGACGAAAGCAGGTAATCGTAGTTATACATTTCATGTTTGCATTGAGTCCGACAGGGATTCGAAGACTCATCCATACTCACCTCGCTTACTTTGCCTTTTCTTTTCTTCGCCACTGTTTTTCCGCCTTTCAAATCACGAGGCTTCCATTCAGTCGTGTCTAACTGATGTAGCTTGAAGTATAAGTTATAATATAAATGTGGGGTATTGATAATATGGATTTTCTACGTGATTGTGAATGAATATTTCATACTATTCGACACAAATAAACAAAAAGAGCTTGAGCAAGTTGAAAATAGGTAGACAGCTACATCCAAATAGGCATCCCATAAAAAAGAAGTTTAGATCCTGTAGTTTATGTATTAAATTTCTTTTCTTGGACGGTGAAGGAACCTAAGATCTGGACGCTGACGTCAAGAAAAATATAATAATAAAGTCATATATGTTAAAAACGTGACCTATAAGAAGGAAGCCCATAACCATGGCGCCGTCTTTTCTTCAGAATTATGTGTATGGTTGAATTGAAAGGATAACTTTCCAAAAAAGTTCTTGACAGAATCTGCACATCGTTAGGTCCTATATTCTAGTACTAGACATTGACTACTCTAGAATATCATTAGGTCGTATCTTCTAGTACTAGACATTGAATACTCTAGAATATCATTAGGTCGTATCTTCTATTACGAGACATTGCATACTCTAGAACATCATTAAGTCGTGTATTCGAGTACGAGACATTGAATACTCAAGAACTACCACTTCTGCTTCTGTTTAAACAATATATTATCAACCTCTAATTCCAAAATATCGATATTTTCCTTTTCCGTTTCTTTATGTTCCCACTTCCAACCCGAATAACCGAATAAGTCATATAAAATCAATGTTCCCATCTATTCCTGATCTACACCTTATAAACAATTGTGTACGTGGGTTATCTATTTATCTATATATCTATATATATATATATATATATATATATATATATATATATATATATATATATATATATATCGTACAGACCACCTTCAAATACAATCAACACATATTTGCATTATCGTACAGGCCATCTTCAAATACTATCAACACATATTTTTATTATCGTATAGGCCACGTTCAAAAATAAAATCAACACATATTTTTATTCTCGTACAGGCCATCTTCAAATAAAATCAACACATATTTTTATTCTCGTACATGCCATCTTCAAATAAAATCAACACCAATTTATATAATCGTACAGGCCCCCTTCAAATAAAATCAACACATATTTTTATTCTCGTACATGCCATCTTCAAATAAAATCAACACCAATTTATATAATCGTACAGGCCACCTTCAAATAAAATCAACACATATTTTTATTCTCGTACATGCCATCTTCAAATAAAATCAACACCAATTTATATAATCGTACAGGCCCCCTTCAAATAAAATCAACACATATTTTTATTCTCGTACATGCCATCTTCAAATAAAATCAACACCAATTTATATAATCGTACAGGCCCCCTTCAAATAAAATCAACACATATTTTTATTCTCGTACATGCCATCTTCAAATAAAATCAACACCAATTTATATAATCGTACAGGCCATCTTCAAATAAAATCAACACCAATTTATATAATCGTACAGGCCATCTTCAAATAAAATCAACACCAATTTATATAATCGTACAGGCCATCTTCAAATAAAATCAACACCAATTTATATAATCGTACAGGCCATCTTCAAATAAAATCAACACCAATTTATATAATCGTACAGGTAATCTTCAAATAAAATCAACACCAATTTATATAATCGTACAGGCCATCTTCAAATAAAATCAACACTTATTTCTATTATCGTACAGGCTCTATTCAAATAAATCAACATATATTGATATTATCGTACAGGCCCCATTCATATAAAATCAACACACATTTATATTATTGCACAGGTCCCCTTCATATAAAATCAGCACATATTTATATTATCGTACAGGCCCCCTTCAAATAAAATCAACACATATTTTTATTAACGTACAGGCCGCATTCAAATAAAATCAACACATATTTTTCTTATCGTATAGGCACCCTTCAAATAAAATCAACACATATTTCTATTATCATACAGGCCCCCTTAAAAAAAATCAACACATATTTCTATTATCGTACAAGGTCCCCATATTTCTATCATCGTAAAAGGCCACCTTCAAATCAAGTCGACACATATTTCTATCATCGTACAAAGCCCCCTTCAAATCAAGTCAACACATATTTCTATTATCGTACAAAGCCCCCTACAAATCAAGTCAACACATATTTCTATTATCGTACAAAGCCCCCTTCAAATCAAGTCAACACATATTTTTATTATCGTACAAAGCCCCCTACAAATCAAGTCAACACATATTTCTATTATCGTACAAAGCCCCCTTCAAATAAAATCAGCATAAAGTAAAGTACTAATTAATTGCGGAAATATTGTATGGTCTAAATAGCTATATGCAAAAATAATTGATATCTATTATATATCTATTTATATCCGTTAGGTTTTCTCCGCCGCTTTCCTCCGGTAAAATATAAAGTTGATTCTGATGTAAATGGTAAGTTCATTTTGAAAACACGTCTTTAGTAGTATGAGTATATCTATACTTCTTTGTAATACATATATCCACGTATCACAACATTAATGAGTACATGTATGCTTCATTATAATACATAAATACGTCTATCACCACATTAATGAGTACATCTATGCTTCATTGTAATACATATATACATGGATCACCACATTAATGAGCAAATATATGCTTCACTGTAATAAATATATACATGTATCACCACATTAATGAGCAAATATATGCTTCATTGTAATACATATATATATGTATCACCACATTAATGAGCAAATCTATGCTTCCCTGTAATACATATATACATTTTTCACTACATTGGTGAGTAATCTTAGAAATATTTTGTTAAATTATGGACTGTCGTTACGAGTAAGTGTTGCATTCAACACATTGCCTGCAAGATTAGCATAATTAATAAAGTTGCTCCTCATAAAAAAATTATTTGAATTACAAGAGTATGTACTTGAGATATGACATGAAAGTTAGCATATTCGATTGCTTCAGTATATTTATCATGGCCACTTATGACCTTATTTCAAGATATAAAACATAAATTACTGGTTCCTTGTGGGAGACTTTATTGTTCTTAAGGTAAAAGTAGACGATGACGGTTCCAGCGATGATAAGTATGACAATAACGGCGACGAGACCACCTAACCAGCCCAGATCCTCGGAGGCCCGGTTGTCTGTGGTTTCATTAAAAGCTACAAATTAAAATAAGTTAGCATGGGTCGATCAAGGGAATAGAGCATATATATATATATATATATATATATATATATATATATATATATATATATATATATTTATTTATAAATTTATATATTTATCTATCTATCTATCTATCTATCTACCTATCTATCTATCTATCTATCTATCTATATATATTTATATATATATATATATATATATATATATATATATATATATATATATATATATATATATATATATATATATATACACTCTCTCTCTGCGCTTTAATGCATAAGCACACAGTGGTACAAAATATTTGACTATTCGTTTTCCTGACTGTTAACATACTCTTTTTATTGGCTTCTGTTCCTGTCAAATGGCACAACAAAAACAAACTCAAGAACATGCTAGACAGTTATAAACACGGGCGATTTCTCATTGTAATGAGCCTAACGTCTCGTTCAAAACGGTCGTGTAGGTATATTTTTTCAGTTTGCTGGCAAACCATTTTACCGAATCAAAAAATAACTACAAACTTTAGCAACATGATAGCTCAATTATTTGGCTCATATTAATCTCATTTTCATTTAAATGAATGATTTATTGCAGAAGACGCAAACGCGGAAATTCCTGTACAACCCTCCATTTTGGAAAGTCATATTGTGTATTCTTCTGCAAGTCATTGTGAGTAAAACTGTTAGCATATTATATTTTAACTAGTTCAGCCCTTGTATTAAAGAAAACTCTTGCAGACGAGAACCTTCTACCAGTCATACTCATAATGACTTGCAGAAAATTAACTACAATGATTTGTAAGGATGTCTACGATTTGTTTTGGAATTTCCGTTGCGTAAGTCGTCGTCTGCTACAAATCATATATTTAGCTGAAATTGAAATTCATGTATCTCGTGTTATCAATGTTTGTACTTATAATTTTTAATTTGGTCAAGTATGTTTTTTTTATAAAAGTGGATATACCATGTAAACTTTACTTTTCGCAATACTATTAACCCAGTCAACTGTTTTAAATAAGTTAATATGTATTCCTTGAGAATGATGTCTGCTTTGCTCATTTAATAATTCAGCAATCAATATCATCAGAGTTATGAAAAATTACTTATAACATTTTTTTTTAAAGTATAAGATGCCAAAGTATATAAAAATATAAATGTACTCACGACAGGTTACTGCGTATGAAAAAAAAGCAATATTAATCAGGTTTGAAAAATATATTTTTGATAGAGATGAATTCAAGCTAAGAAAATAAAAATGTACCCATTAAAATAAATAAATAAATACTTAAATTTACGATATACTATTCAATATATATAATGTATTATAAATTCATAGACGATATATATATAACTTTAAAATCTTTTATATTTGCGGTATCGAATAATAATCCAATCTACAAATGTACAAAATAAATAGACGAATAATAGTATTAGCAGTAATGTGGATTACACACTCTTCCCTTTTCTTATATATCTTAAACACCTCAAATAATATCAAATAATATCAAATAATATATTCATTAGGAAAATGAAGCATGTTTATAAGAACAATTTCAATAAACGCTTACCATATGGACTAAAAATAAATGTTTTTCCCGATGTGGAGTTGGCGTTAGTAGGCGTCTGTGAACTGGAGCACGACTGGGGGCGCTGGGAGGCATACACCAAGCTTCCGTATCCAGAAAACGAAAAGGCCTACAGATACAGAAAGTATCGGTACTAAGGCAGAAATTTGTCAATGTATTGACATACCATACATGGTTAATATATGTATCCATGGATATATCCACTTCTTATTATTTTCATACTTACTGAGATTTTTAATAATATAATTGCTATGGACAGGTACATGTTCGTCTTTATCCTAAACTCTGAATCTTTCGTTTACACATATAAGACGCAGATAAAATCTCTCTCTCTCTCTCTCTCTCTCTCTCTCTCTCTCTCTCTCTCTCTCTCTCTCTCTCTCTCTCTCTCTCCATATGTATAGGAAAAAGAAGGTACACTTACAAAGCAGGTAAACTGGTGTGAATTCGAACTATCCACACTAGTGTCGTTGTTAAACGTAATGAGATAGACGTAGGTTCCAGTTCCTGAGTACATACATTTCAGATTGCCTCCGGCTGAAAGAATATTATCTTGTGGAATTTTAGCAGATGAATTATTGCCAGATTGGATACGATATTATATGAATTAAGAGTATGTTTGAATCATTACGTCCCTGCAACTTTTCTAATTTTCCGTGACGCACCCCGTCACAGTCCTAGACACACCCAAGGCGGATAGATACAAACTGAAATACATTTGTGAACATAAAAAACCAAAACAAACACTGCAGGTATATTCAAGAGTTTCAAGTCAATATATCCAACAGAGAAATACTACGTCACAGTATGTTTGATGCACCGTGGCTGCCCATAAAATTGAAAATGTGTGAAAAGTACAGGACAAACCCAATTTGTATTTTATAACTTATTTGAAATGAGATATAACTACGAACTCGTGCATGTGTATATTAGAATCTTTACACCTAAAGTTTATAATTGTGTTCCTGATTATCATCATTTTTATATACATCCAACACTGCTGGTTGTCCATACACAAAGAACAGCCAATAAGAGGGATGACCCAGCCTGATAATAGCAACCATGTGCTTTCTGTGGGTGAAATTGGCGTAGTGGCTTGGGCCGACACTAGAATCGCAAGAACGTCATGAAACGTTAACGTCAGGTGGCAGCAAATCACAACTTGTCCATGTCCTGTTAAATCTACTGAGCAATACCAATGTGGTAATTCCTCATAAGTGCTCGTGCGTGAATAATGACGCATGTTGAAAACAATCTTAATAACAGCTTGCACAATACGGGAGAACGTATACAGCAGTGTGTCCAAGAATAATTTAAAAATCAAGTCGGATCATAATTGTCAGAACATTCAAAATTTGTGGAAAATTTAATTTTCTGGCTAATCAAGGGACATCAAACAGACCATATATATGAGCACGCATATCGAAATCCACTCTACTCACGTAAAATAAAATAAATAAATAAAAAGGTGATGACGCATGATTATTGATAAGAAGAAACTTGAATACCCCGAAATGTAAGATTCTTCATGAATGTGGACACTAACATTTGCCTCTGACGGCACTAACTTTGATTGTCAGTTATACTAGAGTTTCAGTACTAGCAAAATCTGAACACAAAAAAATGAACTCTTGTTGCCAGATCTGAAAATCATTAGAAAGTCTCTGAGTACGTTATGAAAGTATAAGTGACAGTTTGATGAAAATTAGTCATCGATAAAGTTCTTTGCTTGAATGGTTGTAATATCACGTGATCGCCTATTTATATCTATATTATCCAAGCTGGTCTGTGGTAAAGCTTCACATATAGCTAATAATAAAACAAAAATACATCAATAATTAACTTTTTCTGTACTTATTTTGTTGAAATATCAAAATGCAAGAAAGTATAATACCAGTAGTAATTTATATTTAACAAATGACGTTAAATCACCGAACGTGATTGTGACAGATATAAAAGAATGGAGCATTAAACAGATATTTTCCACCGGAGTCGATATCCAAACATCTGAGCAAACCATAACAACCGCATTTATAATTCTGTTTAAAAGTAATATTTTCTTTCAGAACAAACCGAGAACTTCCGTAAATGTATCGTTTAAATTAAGAAGTTTTATTGAGAGATGTTTTGGAGAAAACATTGCGCAGTTACTCCCTTTCGTTGAAAGGTAAATCAAATTTAAAAGTCGCGACGACCCCCTATAAAAGTAAAAATTGGACACAATTACTCTTTGATGCTTTTTTGAAAGTTAAAATCACAATTGCAATCACGGTTTTAAAATTCTACTTATCTGGAGACAAGTGCGCATTAAAGCGGCTTTGTCCTTTCATGCGTATGTATAGAAATTCGAGATCTGATCCTCCTTACATTTTCATGAATCTGGCAACACCGTGTTTAAGGTTATTAAAAGTTGTAATTTTTCAAATTTAAGCTAAGGTACAATGTTTTTGTTAAACCAAATGTGTGACTAAGGGACCAGCAGGTGCTTTGCACCACTGCTAACGTCGTAAAGATGCCATTATTATATCGTATTTATATCCAAACGTCGTAGGTATCGATTCATAGCGGAATTTCTTTCATAGCGTCAATTCATGGAAACAGTCCTTTGAATACACAAAAAAGCCAAAATAGGTACGACATCACATAAACATAATTAAGACATCTTGGGTATTTTCTAGAACACTGAAAGAAAATGGACGCCCTTTTAAACATCTGAAAGGTAGACTCTGAAACAGTGCCCCATGGGTGTCTTGATAAACAAAATGCAACGGTTGCTTTTACAACATTTTACAGTTTGACATAGAATCCTAATAGTACTTTTACAAGAACGATTCTATGCTCTAAAATTAAAATTATCATGCGTTTATCCATGTAAAGTTGCCACTTACTGGACAAGGCTACATACACGGCTTTGTTCTTCTTGAAGGTGAGTTGCTGAGTGTCATTGCAGGAATGTATATCTGAGTAATCATCGGTTGTGTTGTAAGTGTAGTTTCCCAGAATTATGTTTGGGCAATAGATCTTGTTTGTATCGGCTGTACCTAAATTAGAAAGTTCAATCTATGTAGAAGACTAAATACAAAAACAAGACACTCACGAGGAACATTCTGAATTTTAGGTTGACAAAATATTTTTAAAGACAATCGAATTCTTTTTGTAAGATATTATTCATAACTTCGATTCAATAGTAAAAAGTTATTAATAAGATTATCTTTCATTTAAAATACACACGTTTCTATCAATAAAGCCACATTATTCATCAAAACAAAGAACGGGAAATTGTCAGTGACCAGAACATTTTCAACTCAAATACCTAGACTACAACAGTAGCACCAGAATCTGACGGCAATAAATGCTGTATTTGGTGGAAAACAAGGAAGTATGATAAATTCTGACTTGTAAACTTTTCCATCACGAATATATTTTTCTAAATTCCCAATCACAAATTAAAATTCGATATTGTTTTTTTCTTCAATCTCTAGATATTTTCACAATAGAACTAAACTACACATTGTAATCACAAGGAATTGAAAGGAAAGAAAAACGATAACGTGCAGGTTTAACGAAATAGTTATGCATATGAGTAAACAGAACATTTTGTGTACTTCCGAGAGATCAATCGTTGTCTATAACCACTTCTCTTTAAATGATACATATGTACTATAAACGAATAGTTTTAGAGCAAACTCATAAAAGGCGCCATTATGCTGCATATGATAATATTAGCTTTTGAAGAGTTTGATGACTGATACGAAGCAAACCTAGTCGTGATAGTTCATAACAAGTTGGAGGTTTTCTCTTCATCTCGTATACAACATTAGAGTTACAGGGCGAACAAAGTTGACAAATGGACGGAAAAATACAAACAAGAAAGGATGGAAACGTGAATGCTATACTGTTTTTCACAAAAAGTCTAGTGACACAGGGAGTGAAGGTTGGTGAAGTAGGGAGGAGTATTACAAAACATCTAGTGACACATGGAGTGCAGATTGGTGAAGTTGGGAGGAGTATTACAAATCAGATACTTCATTCTAAAAAGCTGCATCTCAAGATATACTATATGTTGCTATGAGAATGGGCACATGCAATTTGTTATATTATAAAAACGGCTTTTGTGATCACATTTAAGAAGCTTTAAATTATCCTGATGACTGTTTGATATTAATAGATGCTGTTACGGAATTATGTATATGGAATCTATAGTGTGGTTACACTTTTGGCCTATGACTCTACTTTAAAGTTGTGTCAAATAGTGAGTCATATTTAAGTTGGGTTTAGTTGTACTATTAATCAAATAACAACATGTTTACTGACCTTTTGTTCAAGGTCAGAGTTGTTTACTGTATCTGATGAAATAGACGCATTTAGTATTGCATTCTGGGTCATAATATGACGTTTCCTGTTATGAAATGTGCCATTTGCAAGTTGTATAAAAGTCCTGGAAATACGGATTATTTCCATTCCATTTTAGATCTTGAGTTGAAAAGAACTGTTTTTTATGATCAGCTTTTTGGAATCATCAGATTGTTTGAAATAATAGCCGAGCTGGAATCCTGTAATGCTGCTGTAATGCCATGCTGTATAAACAATTCAAAAGGAATTATTTATTGGACCATTCATCAGAGGTACCTGGAGTTATATTTAGGACTTTCTCGGATGCCGCTGAATACTTAAAGATGATCTGACATTATCGTTGGAACATCATAACAGTCCACTCTCATTCATTCGGAACCATCATCTATTCGGAACATTCGTTCATAACGAAAACTCATTCTTTCGGAACATTCGTTCATTACGAAGATTCATTTGGAACATTCATTCATTTGGAACATTATATAGTTTTTATATATTCAGACTTGTGATTAGGACACTAATAAATGCTGAATTATTTGGATTATAATACACGATAATGTAAGTGTATTTTGATTTTTACATTAATTATTTAAATAAATTGTTTGTTGATTTTTACAAACATTGTTGGTTTCACTTTCTTTTTGTTCGAGCCATAGAGTCGTAACAATGTATATGCAATTAGGTAGGTCTTAATCGTTGTAAATCACGCAGGTTCTTCATTTCCTGGGAAAAGTTTCATCTGTAAAGGCGTATAAATATTTCCTGTACACAGGAGACTTATGACAGCTAATATTTCACGATCAGTGTAAGATAATAGTGTCTCAGGTCATTTTCATAAACCTTGTTTGATGACAACTCTGGTCTCAATGGCTGTCTCATAAGTGGCTCTGTTACACACATCTGATTGGTCGGCACTAAAATAATCTCCGCTGTTTGCGTCAAGCGCTGGAATAAATCAATTACGGTTTGGAATAAAAGCGATGTATTTTCATATATGGATTACTTGGGGGAAAACAACGAGTTAGCATCTTCTGTAAACAATAATATTTTTTTCATTAAATTTCTGTACATTCTGTACATTTGCGACATTACTTTTTCGCAAATAATTGATCTTCAGCATTGCATTATGTACTCTTTGTAAATAATATTTTCGCAAATTTAGTTTCATCGCAATATTCGACAAAATGTTATGCTCGCTAAAAACGTGTGCTTCAAATTATTTAATAACATTCATCAGTTTAATTTTTTCGAAAATTGTCCACCAAGTTCTTTCTAGAATGGTACATTTCAGGAGATAGGTGGTCTAGAATCTTTTGTAAACAAAAAACTACTTATAAAAGCTTTGCGTTTTAATAGTTTTTACCAAACGTGGAGAAAGAAATTAATTTTGTGTAAAATAGTTTGAAAAGTTAGAAGAGATCTAAGCATAATTTCTAATTGTTCATTTGAGTCAGACGAGAAAGACTTACCTGTGGCTTCGTAAAAATAATATTTATCGGAATATGATGAGTTTCTTATATCCAAACAGGTGTACATGTTGATAAATATGTTATTGAGGATCTCGTAGTTTGTACTAAAAGAAGAGAGAAAGAGAAATTATTGCTAAATATATTATAATTGAGCATTATTTAATTTCAAGGACAGACCAAAGAACTTTAAATACATACATACATACATACATACATACATACATACATACATACATACATACATACATACATACATACATACATACATACATATTGACATACATACATAATTATAATACCGTACAATATATTGCAATATATTACAATATCATTCAGTTCCAAACAATACTCACATTGCATTTTGAGCAAGCAGCATTATGTAATTATAATATTAATCAATTATAGAATCAGACGTAGCGGTGATGTATGCTGCTGATGGTGGTGATAGGAGTAACAGGAGTAGAAATAGCAGTTGTTAATGGTTGTTATAGATGAGTTGGTGGTGTCTTTGTGGTTTTCGTGAGAATCGCGGTCGTGATCGGGACAGCGGCATCGGCAGTGGTCGTCGCCGTTGTCGCAGTAATGGTGGTACTGACAACAGGCGAAAATAGCATCAACAGCAGTATACTTACGTAAGAATATATCTGTTGGTGTCATATTGGCTAGAGCACGTGAGAGTGACTGTGCTGGTACGGGAACCAATGGTGACCTTGAAGTTTTGTATCGTGGTATTGGTCGTGGTCCACGTGCCACGGCTGTTAGAGATGTATGTCCCGCTTCCAAACGGAAGGGTGCATGCGCAGTCTGTTAGAAACAAATGTATAAGAAATTGGTGCTTAAGGTTTAGTTTTTCGAAAATGGTAACATGAAATATATGTTTAAATGTCGGATGTGCTGGCAACGTAGGCATCTGATTTGTGAAAGACACAGAGACTAACCTCTTGATAGATGATACCAAAATATGCTGGAAACTTTAGATTAGTAACATCTAGGAGTAGAAATGAATTCTTGTCTCTATGGAATTTCGTAATGGACGATCTCTTCGCCCTTTTGAGAATAAGTACGATTTGGGTTATACACCTATTATGGGACTCCGCATCTAATTTTAGTTTTTGTCATTATTGATCACTTTCACACATACACTTTAATGCATTGATCCAGATGGGCATTGAGAACTCTAAAAATTGTGTTATCCATCGAATGACTTGGAAACTACATTTATGACTTGTGTTTGCTATATATTTCCATATATTTTCTCAAGTTCACACACTCATACGCACTCACACACACGCAGGTAGTACACGGGGCAGATATGGCGGCAAAGGGAACTTAACATTAGACCGCCATTCAAAATAGATCCATATATCGACAAGGGGAATTTAACATTAGTCGATTGGTTTAACATTACGGGTCTGTATGGGAACAAGGCAAAATGTAATGTTAAAAACGTTCATAGGTTTAACATTATGGTTCTGTATGGCATCAAAGGAAAAATAATGTTAGAACTTCATTGACTGACCAAAACCAACATCCAAACATATAAACCAACACACAGATAGACTGACCAACACCCAGTCATCTACTAGCCAACAAAGGGTAGGATGTACAAGAAGGGGAATGAAATAAAAGCAAAACCCCTTGTAAACAAACCAAAATGTCCGTTTCTTCCCCTATCCCCCTATAACTTTCATATCATCCCCTTATAAACAAATTTATCAATCACCCACCACCATCATAATTACTATAACTCTAGGAGTAAAGTACAAGGAGAGAGTAGTAGTGCTAATACATACACAAACATACTATCGCACACAATGATAAGAGTGCTAAACACTGTACACACAAACAAACACTGTACACAATAACATACTTATATACACACAAATACACACACACGTCCATAAAAGGGTTTAAGTTCTAGTTCTGAAAGACAAACACAAACATAATAACACACACTATTTTGTCACTCACTTTGGTAGTATATGTCTGTTTCTGAGATAACTGAGTGTCCCTGAAAAAAGGCCGTTAGTTTTAGCTCTGAAAAGGGCTTGGTATGTTTTGACCACATTTGCCTTTAGTGGTCATATATCCCAGACCGGGTTATACTCTTCTTTTCCATTAGCCTCTCCTGAAGTTTGATCTAAATTAGTTGAGGTGATGCTGTTTCTGTTCGTCTTTTTTCTTTCCTTCTTCTTGTTATCCTTATCCCACACTCTCATTATTGTAATCGGCTCCTCTCCGTCGCTTCTCTGATTAATCCCCGGGCTGTTTTAATTATCTCCATTGGAGCCGTCCGGTCCAGGATTTGCTCCCACCTCATCAATAACACACAACCTCAGTTAAGTTACCCACTTTGCAATGTTCTGAAATCTTGAAGAACAGAGGATCAATGCCACAAGAGGCAAACACGCCTCTATATATAGTTTGCAGGCGGATCGAAACTGTTTCGGAGGTTCTACAAATGAAAACGCGTGTGATATTTTTCAGGGTTTTATATCACCCAATCAGAATGTAGGAGGAGGTATCACGTCATTTTCAGATCAGAACGCTGGAAGACATGCGACTTTTAGAGTCAATGAGTGATCTTATACATATTTCACATAAACTTCTCATCACTTACACTGACAGACTATCACGCAAGATAGAAAGGTAGATGGCACAGGGCTTAAGTTTTAATTATTGTGGATGACAAAGACATACACACAATAAAAGACATCATGTTTGGCAATCATTTTTGTAGTATCTCTTTTCTAAGAGATCGGGATGGGAATGAAAATGGCCGTTTGTTTTCTTTCTTTCAGCCACTTTCCATTAGTGGCCGCACCTAATAGGTTCGCTGTGTTCTCGAGGACAAGTGCAAACTGAATTTCCACACGGAGTTGGCCCGATTTTGTAGGGTGGAAATGTCCCTGGTCGCTGCCTTGGTCTAGAGTGAAATTAAATTTCCACAAACAATATCTTGCATTATCGTCGTACGAAATGCCATGGGCACCGTTGGTTCCAATTTGTCATGTGGCTTCAAACGGAGTCAAGTAAGATCTCAAGTAATTTTTCTGGGCAAGATTAGCTTCAAAAGATCAGATACACAACGTCTGTCCGTATCAGGTGACTTTTATTTCTGGGACACATTGATGTGTTGGAACTGGAAAGGATTTGTATCAATAGTTCCGTTGAGAGCAGCATTGCTGACGATGCCAATATGCAAAAGTTTAGGCAATCACCTTGGAAGATATGATCTTCGATCTCGGATCTGAATCCAGAAGCAACGGTGAAGGATTTCACTTCCATTCGTTGTAGAGGATACCTGGCTGTTGTTATGGTCCAAGTTTGACAATTGTCGTTTCCCACTTTAGGTAAGACTTCCACACGTCGCACGTAGAGTCTGGATTCTTTGATGACAGTTATGTAATCTTAAGCATTTGCCATCAAATGGAACACGGTACTCCCTCCATTCAGTCTCAGTCGTACATCCATACCATTCGACAGATACTTGTCTTGCGACCACATGTCCAAATGCAAATGATCCATCATTTCTAAACCGAGTAATTGTATGAGTTTCTTTCAGTGGTTGCTAAATTTGTCATTATAGTCTGGATCATCAGCAGCAGTCAAAGTGGTATCATTGAAGTTTTTCAACGTGTCAGGTTTCCACAGCACACGAGCATTGTGGTGTGTGTTCTTATTTTCAGTACAAGAGATTTTAGAGGTAAACTTGGTAAGAGTAAGTGTCTCTGCTGCTCCTAACCTGTTTGCTATTCAAGTACAAATCCACTTCGCTAAACAACGAATGCATGAAATTGTCGATGGGAGCTACTCTGACATTGAGACCTGGATTTTGTTTGTCCGTTTTGAGAAATGTGAGTTTCACGTACAAGTAATTGTTATTCAGACTGATGTAATCTTCGGTTTGTCCTTTGACTTCAAACTCACTAGGAGCTTAGATGCTCAAAGACGACATGGGATGAAATTCAACCCACTTGGATTTTCGCATCGACATCATCATTGGTGGCATTGCAAACAGATCGAGTTTTGCCTGTCTTGGAACATTTGCAAGAACCTCATAATTCTGTTTTATTTATCAATAATATCCAAATCTCTGACTATTTTTCTTTTATTATTCTTTTCGGTCAAGTCTATGAGTCCTGAAGGGTTTTCGATGCCTCTTTCTGCCTAGTCCTAGCTTTGGCGTGAAGGAGGAATCAATGCCTTCGACAGGAGTGTGAAGTGTATGTATGAGGCGTGTCTTGGCGACCAAGGAGTTTTTTTCCTATTTTGATCAACACAGTTTTTCCTGCTTTCATTAACGCTTGCTAGAGACTTTATTGGTCAGCGAGCACACTTTTCTATAAATAAATTATTTTCCTTGCGTCAAAACCGCATCTTTAAAAGCATGCAATCATCGAGCCACCACTTGTTTCAAGACGGGTGCTGGCGTATAAAAAGGCCGATCGAGATTTTCGTGAGAGTACGTGCGCGTTCTAACTGCAGTACCTGTCTTTCTTGAAGGGGTTGTTTTCTTTTGGGTTTTCTTCTTCTTACAAGTTGATGCAAAGTGTGAACTCACTCACCTCCGTTCTATTTTGTCTGCCTTTTGGATTTAGGGACAGTTTTTTATTTGTTTAGCTTTAGTTACGGTACTAGCATTACATCGTAGAAGAGAAAGAAATAATTACATCACCTAGAGATCCACTTCTAACAGTGCACGAATCAATTTGGCAGAATATTGAAAGAAGTAATATTGAACTCTGTCAGAATAAATTGAATGGTTTTTCTAATGTTTGTGTTTGTTTGTATTTTTTTTTTATTATACGAAACCGTGGACGGCTACGCTACTAGACTTCCTTCTTGACACTAGTTGTGAAAACAAATCCATACGAAATCTCAAATAATCGGGAGAGATAGCTTTTAAATGGATTAGTGAATACGCATGAGGTAATTTAGTGGCATCTACATAAGCATAATTCAGCCAGGGTGTTCCTAATTCTTCAGAAAGGACTTGAACCTGTGATTTCTCTGTTGGACTTTTAAACAACACGACATAATAAGCATACAGACTGATCGTGCGATGTGCTTTACTTTGCTGAAGCACATTTTGAGTAATGTGAATAATACTGACATTACGATGATGTCATTTTAGAGTAAATCAAAGTTTAATTTCTTCTTTGTCTTCTCCTAACATGTGATCAAAGATTACGAGATGCGTTTGACTTGAGTCAGACACAATCGCGTGGAGTCCATTCTACAAACGAAATAGAATCTCTCTGACATTTTCTGAGTAACGTGTATGAGGATTGCCACTCTTTGCAACACCACACACAACGTTGTGGAGTACGATCGAACAAAGGTGATTTGTGTTCGATCAAACGTTTGACAAATTACTTTTTGCTGAACCGCTTGGTTCATCAATCAAAATGTTACAGAAACGGCGAAGATAATGTGCCACCCAACTTTGACGATCTGACCTTTCGTCAATCGCCTTGAGGACGGGGGATGTAGCCACAACTTTAACGATCTGACATTTCGTCAATCACCTTTAGGACGGGGGATGCAGCCATAATTCTCTAGTAGTTTGGCAAATTCGGAAACAATTACCAAGAACACAAAACATTTGATACATGCTATTTGTTTATTTTTTTAAATATTTTTAAAAAAAATAATTTGCATGGTACAACAAACAATATTCACATTACAAAAATATATTTTCCTTATTTCTTTCTTTCGTCAGTCAAGCACGCCTTCTTTGGCATAGTCAGCAACCTCTTGTTTCCAGGTGTTGAATCCAAGACTGCACCGGTCACGTACATCGATCCAGTCGTAAATCTGTTGGTGTTCATCTAAACTATCCACAGGCAAATTTATTTGGTATATATGAAGAGTAGATAAAGTGCGACGAATCTCATCTTCACACAAGGGTAGAGAAATCGTTTGTATCACTAACTGCAGCACATTTAACACAATGCGTTTTTCATGCACAGAAAAAGTTTTGGTGGTCATGTCTTGGCATGAACTGGTGATACATTTGCCACAAAGAATATGCCGGTAAAGACATACAAGACATTCAGTCATTAACACACACACGACTTCAAAAGGAATTGTATCGTCTTGTGCGACCAATTCTTTTAAAAGTAGTTTGTAATGCACTGAGTCTTGAATGGTGTCATTGACTTCCTCCTACGGAATTCAGTACAACCCTGATGTGTTTCTTTTTTAATTAGATCAAAAATAGCAAAAAGGTCCTAAATGGGTTTTTCCAAACTGTCCATTCACAGGAATGTCTTTTTAGAGGAAATAGTGATACGTTTGCCAAACGGAATTTAGTGGTAAATCATATCCAAGAAAGGTAGTCATTAACTCAAGCACCACACATCGTGAAGGAGTCTCATCTTGAGGAAATACTTATTTTTACAGTTTTATTTTGTTTTTTTGTTTTTTTAATCATGTAATTCTTGAACCTTATTTTGGATTTTCTAAAATGGAATTGTGTGTATCATCCCAACAATGTAGGTAGAAATCGTGACAGCCATTCTTGGCGATTGGCACAGCATCACTCTGGTCGCAAGACTCAGCATATCATTTTACTTCATTGAACTTGGAGTCAGTGGGTCCGTCCAATGGTTTCTCTGTGGATGTAATCATTCTCGGTTTACGGTTCTCGTCACTATGATATTTTTTGCTTGGACGTCTCTCCTTTTTTAATACCTAAAGGCGGTACCTAGACGGTACCGTGTTGGATCAGGAAGACGCACTCGTTTCTCGCTGACGATGTGATACACTTTTTCCACGGGTCGACGAACGATTTGGTTATCAGACAAACATACAGTCTTGTGAGGATTGACCGTGGTGGTGTGAAAGTGTTGATCTTAACCTGACCTTAGGGTTTCTTTTAACACTGCAAAGTCAACCACTTGACTCGAACGATTGTTGAGAGTCAGCATTGTTACTTTATTCTTGGTATGAAATTGTCCTTTCTTGTCTCAGTACTGGTGGCCGTAATGTTTAGGTCCACCATTTTCTTTGGGATGTTCGCCGGTTCACGCTCGCAAATGTTCGTCATCGATGTGTGGGTGACAGCCTCCAGGGCGATCGATGTACATACAACTATCGGTTTCAAAGTAAAGGACGCGGTCTTTTAAAAATGCCAATATCAAATACAATTTTAAACGAGCATTCGCTATCACGTAAGCAGTAATGATAACATTGCCAAACTCATTAGGCGGAAAAAAGTAAGTGACCTCTTTGTAATTCACCAAGATTAAATCTTCACCTATGACTGCCATGTGTTTAATGAGTTTTGCTTTATCGTCGATGACCTGAAAATATTGAGCATCTACTAAGTATCCGGTCTTTGGCAATATCAGACGTTAAGCCAGCTTTTTCCACAAATAACGTCTTCCTTCGTTTTTGTTCTGCGTGTTATAAAAGTGATGCCCTTTAGGGATAGGTACCGTTGTTTGAATTGATCTTTTTCTTATGGGTGTGATACCAGGAGGATGGCCGCTCGCTTCTTGTTTCAATTTTATAAACTCGTTGACGTAGCCTGAAAAAATACCTGGACTCAAATCATCCTCCTGTTGGTATTGTTCTGTGATAGGAAAGTGCACAAGTTCGTATACTTTTAACCATTGTTATCCCCGATCAAGAGCCGGTAACAATTCGACACTCACCAACTATCCTGTCAATACGGATTCTTGCTCATCGTTACGACAAAGCGGGTGTTGATTACACGTTTCTGCACAAGTACGACATAAAGAAAACATCCGTTTTCCGTGAGAATGATGAAGCAACACGAGATGATACAAGTTTATTGGTAGAAGAACTTTACATTTGGTCAAACCTTCGTACTGGCGGACATGTTCCGCGCCGATGCGTTCTCTCAAAAGTTCAGGGTGACCGGTAGAAACAAAAAGCATTTTTGAACAAATACAAGGATACAACGAACACACATTCATGTATTTCATTTCTTCTCCTTGAGATTCGTTGGCTTCGAAAAACAAGCGCGTGGAATTCTTGCTAAAAAAAAAAAACGGTCGCGTGGACTCGAAGAAGGTTCTATTTCCACCACATCGTTGTCTTCAACGATACGTCGAATTTCTGGATCTGTTTTGAAAAGTCAATGTCAATGGTAGTCGTGTTCCCACATTTCTACCACTTGGTATCCTTTACGTTTCAAATTTTGGCGTTGTTGGCAAGTTTTGTCGTACAACTCTTGCATAGTCAACCCTGTCAAAAGATTGTTCGGGGTTCTATAACGATAACAGGTGGTGGTGTCCATAAAATAAACATCTGTGAAATTCGCACACTATCTGTGTTTTCTAAATC
This sequence comes from Margaritifera margaritifera, assembly GCA_029931535.1. Taxonomy (NCBI): domain Eukaryota; kingdom Metazoa; phylum Mollusca; class Bivalvia; order Unionida; family Margaritiferidae; genus Margaritifera; species Margaritifera margaritifera. The sequence continues at coordinate 236,818 of JAQPZY010000647.1, forward strand.
CGACCCATCTATGGAATAAGATCCAAGCTTCTTTTCTCCACCGTTTCTAGCATGTTGTGTCAACATGTCTTGAGCTTTACACAAGTCGTGTTTCGAACGCAAAGCTTTGCCTGAATATCGACGGCTGACAGATTAATATGATTGAGGTGGTATGATGGCTAGTCTGTTATCTGGCATCTGTGTGGAAAATAGCGTGTAGCTATTTCTCTCATTCTAAACGTTTTAGGCATTGTACTGAAATGCATAGCCAAATAATTAATGGAACCTTTAAATTGTACTGTTCCCATATCCATGTAAATAATTCTGGCTCCATTCGGTTTGTTGTTGGGAAATATATTTAAAATGTAACTGTCCGTCATATCACAAGAAATGCTGGGCAATTACTGTAGCGAATTCATGAGAGTTCCCGTAATGATGCACCTCCTCTTCGTTCCAGGTGTCGTCGGTGGGGTCTAAAACTCACTCAGCAAAATCAGAAAGAGTACGGGAGCCACGAAATATCGTTTCATGTTTGCCTGGAATCACCCAACAATTCCATCTGTGATGAAACGAAAGTTCCCGAATACAGTCGTTGCAAACGCGGTGAGCGACACAAAAGTTAGGAATGTTCTGTTTTGAGAACATTCAAAAAGTCAAAAAGGTAAACTCGACAAAATGTTCCCGTTTCTCTTTCTTGTTCTGGTCATTCAATAATTCCTCTGGCTCGTTGTGATATCTTTGAATATAACATTGATGATTCAACTTGACGACTTCGCCACAGATACGACATCGTTTCTTTCCTGCACAAACATGGGACTTTTTGTTATTGGTACGAACATGATGTCCACGAATGGGACACACTGTCAATATTTTTCTGTTGTTGGATTTGTTTCACGAGGTGCCGCTCGTATCATACTAGATTCACAAATGCTCGTCTGCAGGTGGAGTATCGAATCATTTCTTGCTCTTCAGGAACACAAAGTCTGGACTCTGCACAGCCCCAACATCACTCTGCACAACAAATATGTTGCTCACGATTGTTAAATCCTCAGTCACATTTGTCACAATAGTATACATATCTGCGAAAACCTGTGATACTAGTAATGGCGTGAAAATGGTTTCGGGGATGATAGATCTGAATGTATTTTCCGTTTGGAAACTTAGGACCTCGAAACAGGCGATCACGAACGACTTGAGGGTACACTTTCAGCGTACAACGAGCGGCGATCACATCTTGAATTTATATTTCATTTCAGGAGCACACGGTCGCTTTAAAACTTCTTGTTCTAAAGGAATTTCTGTTTTCTTCGCCGTCTGGCTCTGTCCAATCGAATAATTCTTTTCCATAATCGTTTCCATTCGGGTGTGTCGTTTTTCTCTGCATGAGTTCGAGTCACCAGACGCACCACAAAATAATGTTACCATTTCAGCCACGTTATCATGTATTCACCTTGTTCCGCACTAGTAAATTGTAGAAGGCTCATGGGTGTGTATATATATATATATATATATATATATATATATATATATATATATATATATATATATATATATATTGTTACGACTCTATGGTCTAAGAAAAATGTAGCAGAAAGAAAGTGAAACCAACAAATCAAGTAAGAAATCAACAAGCAATTTATTACTAGATAATTAAAATGAAAAATCAAAAAGTCACTTACAGTAATGTGTTTTGAAATCCTAATAATCCAATAAGAATGATTGTTCTAATCACAAGTCCTAAATATAGAATGTTAAGAATTAACGGCTGTGTCCTTGAATGTTATGATGTGCTAATGGTCTCCAAAGTCCTGATGTACTAGTAATCTTGATGTGCTGATGTCAAAATGAAGTATTCCAAAATCTCTGAATAAGTTCAGTTAAATTCCAAAATCATTAATTAAAAATCCAAAATCCAAAAGTTTGTGAGCACTGTTATAATCCAATGAATATTTAAAATAATTCCTCTCTTAGAATTTGGAATGAATTTTCACAACTGTAATAGCTCTTTACAAGACTGATGGTAATGTCAAAACTGAATAAATGTCCACCAAACATGGTATATATAAAGATTGGTCACATGACAGAATGTTCTAGAATATGAGTCATCTTAATGTAATTTTACTTGTAAACAAAATTTCAACCTTGACCTTCAAATTGAGAAAACATATTGATCAAAACAACCTAATTCAAGGACACTAGTTAAACATGTTTTTCCTGATAACATTAAGATTTAAGCAAATATTAAAGTGAAGAAACATTTATAATTTCCTAAAATATTTATAATATTATATAAACATCATACATAACACCTACCCTCATAAAGAAAAAGAAAGATTTATATAATAAAGCTTTCTTTTGAATATACATCTAATACTATAATAACCAAAATTACATAAGAACATGTTTTATGATACTGGACTTAATTACATCAAGCAATATTACATTTCTAGGCACGTGAGAGTGCATCTGCAATCACATTGTCTTTTCCTCTGATGTGTTTAATGTCAATGTTATATTCTTGCAATATCAACCTCCATCTCAACAATCTCCGATTTTTATCTTTCATTTTGTTGATGAAAGTAAGTGGATTGTGATCACTGTACATAATAATTGGAGAAAGAGCTGAGGTGACATACACTTCAAAATGCTGTAAAGCCAATATCAAAGCCAAACATTCCTTCTCAATTGTGGAATAATTTTTCTGGTGCTTGTTTAGTTTTTTAGAAAAATAACACACAGGGTGATCCACACCACTTTTGTCTTCCTGAATCAATACTCCACCAACCCCTACATCACTTGCATCAACAGATAATTTAAATGATTGGCTAAAATTTGGTGCAGAAAGAACTGGTGCATTCTTAAGCATGGCCATTAACTTGTCAAAAGATTCCTGACACTTGTCAGACCAATAAAATTTGGTTTTCTTACTCAATAAACTTGTCAAAGGTTCAACAATTTTGGAAAAATTGGAACAAAATTTCCGATAATATCCAGCCATACCTAGAAATCGCATCAGTTGCTTTTTACAAATTGGAACTTGAAATTCAGAGATAGCTTTGACCTTAGCTTCTATAGGTTTAACTCGACCTTGTCCCACAATATGTCCTAAAAATGTGACACAAGCATGGCAAAACTCACTTTTGCTCAAATTAATTGTCAGATTCGCATCACTGAGTCGATCGAAGAATTTTCGAATGGTTTCCAAATGATCTTCCCAGGTGTTGTTGTAGATAATGACGTCATCGATATAAGCGTCACAATTATCAAGACCAAATGTTATCATGTTCATCAGACGTTGAAACGTTGCAGGCGAATTTTTCATTCCAAACGGCATGACTTTATATTGATAAAGTCCATCTGGAGTTACAAATGTTGAAATTTCTTTTCCCTTTCCGTCAGTGGAATTTGCCAGAATCCTTTTAAAAGGTCAAACTTGGTGACATATTCCGCATTTCCAATTTTATCAATGCAATCGTCCATTCTTGGGATTGGAAATGAATCAGTTTTGGTGACACTGTTGACTTTTCTATAGTCAGTACACATACCGAATGTATTATCTGGCTTGGGAACAAGAATACATGGTGAACTCCAGTTACTTTTACTTGGTTCTATGAAATCATTCTCCAGTAAATACTGAATTTCTTTCTTCAGATAGTTCTGTTTGAGAGGATTCATCCTATAAGGATACTGTTTCACAGGCGCAGAATCTACAACGTCAACGTCATGATAAATTTTACTTGTTCGTGTTGGAACATCAGGAAACAAGTGCTCAGTGTCATGTAATAGCTGTTTTAGTTCATTTCTTTCCTGTTGTTGTAGATGTGAAAGTTTCTGGTCTAGGTTGTTCAATATTTCTGAATTCCGAAGATTGGTTATACCAGAGTCACTATAGTCTGATCGTACTCCATCGTTGATATCTTCACTGTGTGGGACAGGTACAACTAAACTAACAGAATAATTAGCTGGGCTATCTCTGTCAAAATATTCCGTTAACATATTTATATGACAAAGTTGTTTCTGTTTCCGTCTCCCAGGAGTGTTAATCATATAATTTAAGTCATTTACTTTCTTTTCAACGGTATAAGGACCATAAAATTTAGCCTGAAGAGGATTTTGAGGTATGGGAAAGAGAGCCAGAACTTTGTCACCAGGTTTAAAACTCCTTTCCTGTGTATTTCTGTCATACCTTAATTTCATTTTTGACTGAGTAGTGTGAAGATTAGTTCTTGCTACTTCACAGGCCTTTGACAACTTGTATTTGAAATCAGAGACATAATCAAGAAGATTAATCTTTGAATCTTCATTTGAAAGAAGTTTCTCTTTCAATAATTTCAGTGGTCCACGGACAGTATGACCAAAAACTAGTTCAAAGGGACTAAAACCCAACGACTCTTGAACTGATTCCCTAACAGCAAACAACAACAAATGAACACCCTCATCCCAATCCTTTTCTGTATCAAAGCAATATGATCGAATCATATTCTTCAAAGTTTGATGAAATCTTTCCAAAGCACCTTGACTTTCAGGGTGATAGGCAGAAGATTTAAACTGTTGGATGCCTAATTCATGCATAACTTGTTGGAAAATTCCAGACATAAAATTTGACCCTTGATCTGACTGGACAGATTTGGGAAGGCCAAGAAGTGTAAAAACTTCACCAAAGCTTTCACAATAGTTTTAGTTTTTATATTTCTCAGAGGAATTGCCACTGGAAATCTTGTAGATGTACACATGATGGTCAACAAGTATTGGTTGCCTAACTTGGTTTTAGGTAAAGGACCAACACAGTCTATCATTATTCTACTAAATGGTTCATCAAATGCAGGAATAGGTTGTAAATGAGCCTTAGGTATTTTCTGATTGGGTTTTCCTACCATTTGACAAGTGTGACAAGATCTGCAGTATTTAGAAACATCACTTTTGAGTTTCGGCCAATAAAAATGATTCAAGATCTTGTGATAAGTCTTACGGACTCCTAAATGACCAGCCAAAGGAGTTTCATGGGCTAAATTAAGAATTTCCTGTCGATATGACTTAGGAACAACAATTTGATAGCTCACTGACCACTCGTCACCAGCGGGTACATCAGGTGGTCTCCATTTCCTCATAAGGACCCCATTTTTCACAAAGTAACACACTGGAACTTGTGTGGCTTCAGTTTCACTAATAGCCCTCTGAAACAAACCAGATATCTCGGGATCTTGTTCCTGTTCAACGACAAGAGATTGTCGTTTGTCACCCTGAGTAGAACAAAGAGAATGAGTTGCCAAAAGAGGATCACTGTGATCAATACCATTTGATTGATCAATACCTGAGGAAAAAGTGACCTCATCAAAAGACTGACCAATACATGTGCCAGCTAAAGGAATAATATCCTGATCAACATCACTCTCAAGAGCTCTTTTTTCCATAGCTCTAGTAACTGCACAAGCAGGGTACAAATCAGGGATTTCAGTTTCGACAGGATCAACTTTCTGATCCAAACAAGGCTTGTCAGTTACAAGTGGATTAACCACAACCTTATCTCCAGCTAGGTCATTGCCTAGTAATAAATGAACACCCTCTATGGGTAAAGAAGTCACTGCCCCAACAGTCACAGGTCCAGAAACTAAGTCTGATGCCAAATTTACACAATGGAGAGGAACATTTACAAAGCCGCACTCTACTCCCTGAACAAGAACACTTTCACTTGAAGAAGACTCCTCAGACAAAGGCAAAGTACCTGATAATAAAAGACTCTGAGAAGCTCCAGTGTCCCTTAATATTTTAATTGGGATAGGCTTGGCAGAATCACCAATAAGTGATATAGAACCTTCTGACATGAATGGTTCATAAGCCTCCAAAATAGAATCAGACTGGGATTTGTTTGACCCAACAAATGTATTGCTTTCAATACAAGACCGTGACCTTGACCTCGTAGAAATAAGAGCATTTGGAAAAGCTCTGTCTTTTCTCTGTTGCTTATTTTTCAACTTGAAGCAATCAGAAATAACGTGCCCTTTCTTTTTACAATAAGTGCACGTAGGAAGAGATAAGGATTTCTGATCAGTCTTATCAGATGTTTGATTCCTAACAGTTGTGCAGTTGTGAAATTTGGAAGTACTCGAATGAGATTGAAATGTTTTTTTACCAGAAAACTGCTGAGAGGACGACTTATTGCCAAATGAAATTTTGTGAGTCAAGGAATAATCATCAGCCATACGAGCAGCATTTTCCAAAGTTTCCACTTTCTGCTCGTCAAGATCGGTTTTAACATCACTATGGATGCACCTCTTGAACTCTTCAATTAATACGAGCTGTCTGAGGTTATCATAAGCTTGATCAACTTTCTTGGCTGAGCACCACCTATCAAATAGTTGTTCTTTATCCCTTGGAAATTCGACATGAGTTTGTCCAGTTTCTTTTCTACAATTCCTAAACCTTTGTCGATATGCCTCTGGTACCAACTCATAAGCTTTCAAGATGTACTCCTTAACCACATCATAATCAGTGCTTTGTTGTATTGACAGTGAAATGTATACTTCGCGAGCTTTGCCAATAAGTGCACTTTGTAATAACAAAGTCCAATGCTCTCTGGGCCATTTCAAGTTTTCAGCTATTTTCTCGAAATGAAGAAAGTATTTATCTACTTCTTTTTCCTGAAAAGGGGGTACTAACCTAATATATCTAGTAACATCAAAACCTGAACTTGTTTTTAAAGGAGTGGAGTGTGCTCTGTTTGCCAGTTCTAATTCTCTTAATTTAAATTGCATTTCCCTTTCTTCTCTTTGCATTTGTATCTGCCTCTCTTCTTTCTCTCTCTCCATCTGTATCCGCATTTGTCTCTCTTCTTTCTCTCTCTCCAACTGCCTCTCTTCTTTTTCTCTCTCCATCTGCCTCTCTTCTTTCTGCATTTGGATCTGCCTCTCTTCTTTCTGCATTTGGATCTGCCTCTCTTCTTTCTGCATTTGGATCTGCCTCTCTTCTTTCTCTCTCTCTCTCTCTCTGAATCTGAAGCTTTGCCAATTCTAAATCCATCTGGTTCTTTACCTCTAATTCCCTTAATTTCCTGTCAGAACCAGATACAGGCTTTCTCTTCAAACTTAAAGCACTATTTTCAAAAATTCCCTTTCCTACTAAATACTGAATCAAAATAATCTTTATCTCCTGTTTTGTCAATGATACTTTTGCCTCAGATAGACTGTATTTTCTGGCAAGCTCGAGCAACTCATCCTTTCTCATGCACTCTAACCCCTCCTGGGTAGGTTTTGAAATGAAATTCTGAACATTAGATGCCATTGTAAATGTTTGTTGGTTTCACACACAAAAAATTTCTCTATTAAAAATCTTTGCCAAAGACAAAAAAAATTCTCCGAGACAAAATCAATATGAATTTCAAAGATAAATTTAATATCTCTAATATGCTTTAAAGAAATTCAGATCCCGGAACGGCCCCCAATTTCTGTTACGACTCTATGGTCTAAGAAAAATGTAACAGAAAGAAAGTGAAACCAACAAATCAAGTAAGAAATCAACAAGCAATTTATTACTAGATAATTAAAATGAAAAATCAAAAAGTCACTTACAGTAATGTGTTTTGAAATCCTAATAATCCAATAAGAATGATTGTTCTAATCACAAGTCCTAAATATAGAATGTTCCGAATTCACGGCTGTGTCCTTGAATGTTATGATGTGCTAATGGTCTCCAAAGTCCTGATGTACTAGTAATCTTGATGTGCTGATGTCAAAATGAAGTATTCCAAAATCTCTGAATAAGTTCAGTTAAATTCCAAAATCATTAATTAAAAGTCCAAAATCCAAAAGTTTGTGAGCACTGTTATAATCCAATGAATATTTAAAATAATTCCTCTCTTAGAATTTGGAATGAATTTTCACAACTGTAATAGCTCTTTACAAGACTGATGGTAATGTCAAAACTGAATAAATGTCCACCAAACATGGTATATATAAAGATTGGTCACATGACAGAATGTTCTAGAATATGAGTCATCTTAATGTAATTTTACTTGTAAACAAAATTTCAACCTTGACCTTCAAATTGAGAAAACATATTGATCAAAACAACCTAATTCAAGGACACTAGTTAAACATGTTTTTCCTGATAACATTAAGATTTAAGCAAATATTAAAGTGAAGAAACATTTATAATTTCCTAAAATATTTATAATATTATATAAACATGATACATAACAATATATATATATATATATATATATATATATATATATATATATATATATATATATATATGTGTGTGAATCGCTAGTGACGTGTGTATGTGGAAAGGCAATGCTGCCTCAAGATAGTATTGGTCTAATGACCGGCAGTGCGAAGCTTACAAAGAAGAATAATGAAGTGGTGTGATATGTGTTTACCATCTTTTGGCAATCTACTCCAAAATGCCCTTTTTAGGGTCACTCAGTTCTCTCATAAAGAGAGATGTATTACTCAATGATTGCCAATATATTGTGTGTTTTATGTTTGTGTTTGTTTTTCAGAACTAAAACTTAAACCTCTGTACGGATGTTTGTGTGGACTTGTTTGTGATTGTGTATAAGTATGTTTGTGGGTATAGTATGTTAGCACTCCTACCCTAGTGCTTGTGTGTGTGTTTGTGTGTGATAGTATATACGTATGTTTGTGGACATAGTGTGTTAGCACCCAAACCATAGCGTTTGATAGTATGTTTGTGCATATGTTAGCACTACTACCCTTTTCTCTCCTTACACTTCACGTCTAGTTTTATAGGGTTCATAATGGTGTGGTGGTAGGTGCTATGTTAGTTTTACAGACCCATAATGTTAAACCTATGAACATTTTTAACATTACATTTTCCCTTGTCAACATACAGACCCATAATGTGAAACCTATGGACTAATGTTACATTCCCTTTGTCGCCATACGGATCCATTTTAAAATGGCGGCCTAATGTTAAAGTCTCATTGTCGCCATAGTGACATTGTTTTTTGTCATAGCAGCCACCTATACTACTCACGCACGCGCACAATAACGGCTGCAGAAGCAACATTAGCTGCAGAAACATCAGAAATTGGTGGTATTGCTGTTGGTAATGGTGACAGTGTTAATAGCAGTAGACGAAGTAGTAGTCAGGGTGGCCATACGTTGTATTGAAAATGAAGATACAAATTCTTGCTACCAATGTTGGAAATGTCGCTTGAAAGATATGCATATTCGATGCAGCATTCAAGTTTGTACGTATCGCCGTAATGATTAGCATTGACTTTTTCCCGATATTAATTTTTCTCTCTAGTGATATATGTTAATATATAATGTAAGGATGATAACGATGATGATACAATATTATCAATATTATTGATATTATTATTAGTTTGCTTTGGTTTGCTTTAGTGCTTTACAGCAACACGAGTAGGTTATTTAGTGCCGAGGCAATTGGAGTAAAGTGCCTTCCCCAAGGACACACCATGGTTACTGACCCAGGATGGTAGGATTCGAACCCGCACCCTTTCGGTCGTGAGTCCGGCACGCTAACCACTGAGCCACCGCGGCGATATTATTAATATTAGTAGTAGTAGTAGCATTTATATATAATATGAATATTATTGATATTATTATTATTATTAGTAGTAGTAGTAGTATTTAGCATTGATATTTGAATATTATTGATATTGATAGTAGTAGTAGTATTGACATATCAATATTATTGATATTAATAGTAGTAGTAGTATTGATATATCAATATTATTGATATTGATGGTAGTAGTAGCATTGATATATGAATATTATTGATATTGATAGTAGTAGTAGCATTTATATATGAATATTATTGATATTAATAGTAGTAGTAGCATTCATATATGAATATTATTGATATTAATAGTAGTAGTAGCATTGATATATGAATATTATTGACATTAATAGTAGTAGTAGCATTGATATATGAATATTATTGATATTGATAGTAGTAGTAGCATTGATATATGAATATTATTTATAGTAGTAGTAGTAGTATTGATATATCAATGCTATTGATATTGATAGTAGTAGCACTGATATATCAATATTATTGATATTGATAGTAGTAGTAGTTGTTGTTGTTGTATTGATATATCAATATTATTTATAGTAGTGGTAGTATTGATATATCAATTTTATTTATATTGATAGTAGAAGTATTATCATCATTATTTATTTTATTGTGATTTATTAATATTAAAATACCCTGTAATAGTGTTTTAATTATATTTTCTCTATATATGTCTTAATAATTTCTAAGTGTGCAGTACTCCTCCACAATGCGGAATTTGAGTCTTTACACTGACCGAAGTCACCTATTTTACTGAGCAAATTATAAACCAGTTACAATAGGATTTTATTGCACTAATTTCTTCAGATTTCTACTTTTTAATTGAAATTCTAGAACAAATAGTCTAGTTTGGATATATTCCATAGAAATTGCTTCTCAACGTAAAACAAGTTAACATTTTGTACCATTTACACTATTTCTCAATTTACTTACCAGCAAAGTCCAGATTTGTCAAAACACATAAAATTATTCCCAGCAGCTGGAAGTCTTTCATGTTTTCTCAAGTTGATTATTTATTAGATTATCACATATTTTATATGTCCAACATTTTTTCTTTTAATGATGCGTTGGCTAACAAACAACAATATATTATTTTAGATCGTTTCCTAACAATCACTACGCATTCACAACAAAATTACTGTTTTGTGCGTTGTTAACATAAGTCAATTAGCTACATATATGTAGATTCGCCCTACTGTTGCATGTAAATGTATCGTAGGTCAAATATCATGATTTAATTAACTTGGACAGATTTTAGAGATTGATTTTTCGTATACTTTCAAGATCTTTGTTTCTTTGCTACTTACTTACACATACTTTCGGCAGACGACAAAAGAACCAGCGACCGAGACAGACAAGCATGTATAGGTCCCATTCATTCCCATTATCGTTGACTGACAGAATTTAGGTCATTTGTAATTCCCATTCTTTTAAAATCCGTCATTCATTTCCTTTGTTTCATTTGCTCTGTATTGAAACGAGTATAGCTGACATATTCAATTCAACCGGGGCTTTAGGATTTTTATGTAGCATTAAATTTCTCCTTTACTGTTACTGTCCATGCGTGGCCAAACTGCTGATATTTATTTCTATTTCTATAAACGTTCATACAATTGCGAACAGGGGCATGATTATAAACACATTTTGGAGATTGGTATACGATTTGTATATTTTATGGAATCCTCGCAAGCCACTGGCGATAATCCGCTACGCTCTTTTGTCACCAGTGTCCGCCTGTGCGGATATGTCCTCGTTTCTCGTGAATATACATAAATCTGCTTAATCAATCACTGCGAGCGCGAGTAAATTATTCTCGCCATTGTGACCCAGCATGACCTTTTACGTTGTTTGAATGAGCCAATCAAAGTTTCTCTTCCAAGGACAATCATTTATCGATCGTTTAATAAAACGGGCACGTTCGTTGCTAGGTAGGAGATTGCTACATTGTGTTGTGGATGACGTATTTTTGTTTATGCTTACTCATGAAAAACGAGAAAATCTCAGCACAGGCACCCCTGGGTGATATGGAAGTGTAGCGGATTATCGACCATGGCTTGCGACGATGATCGTATGACTCTTTTAAAACTAACAAAGATATAGAGGATATCAAAAATTTAAGATATGTTCATCATCCTGATTGAAGGAAAGAGGAAAGGATGGACACAGAGACTAAGAGCAGAAGAAAAAGAAAAATGAAATAAGCCTCAACATATGAAAATTTAAACTTGAATAACATATATAAGGACAGATATATTTCCTAAATGGGTAAAGAAAGTAGTTCCAAAAGTGGTATCGCCACAGTGGCAATACCAATTTCCTCTCACTGATACGTTTAAATATCTCATTATTAAAAGTATAATAAATTAAACTATCTTTACACCCTGTGTACCAAATCTCTACAATTGTAAATACCGGATGGTAAACGAACGCAAGATCGAGCCGGCAGCGTTATGTGGTGGAAAAATGACAACGACGGTGTATAAAGAATACAACTTAGGTCGGGGGCTCAAAACCTCTGTCTTAAGCCGTACCTTTTTATTCGCTGTCGTTGTCATTTTTACACTACATGATACTGCCGTATCCCGCCGGTGTTGGTTTACACTCCGTGGTTGATAATAAAAAGCGACTTGGTATGCACGGTGTAATCTTACAAATGTTCATACCGCCACCGTTGTCTCCATAAAAGTGATATCAAGTTGTCCTTCAGGAACCAAAAGAGTCAGTCAAAAGGAAATAAGTGCCCGTGCAGTGTGGTAAATATATCACCTTACATTAATTCATATGAATACGTTGTATAGCAAAACATCAGAGTTTGGGATGACATCTGACCCATATGAGCCATTTCAACATTTTCTCTTTTTTAGGTTTAGATACTACTAGACAAAGCTATGAAAGCACGACTTTTCAAATGAATTTTCTGTTAAATATCGAAACGTTTTCTTGTTTTTTTCAAACAATTTGATATTTTGATGGTATTTACATCATCAATAAAACAATATGTTTAATTGTTGTAAAATTGTATTAGTTTGCTAATTTTGACGTATATATGGCTATGATATTCATAGTATGTGAAGAAAAGAAATTCCACTATAGTTTACTCTCTCTCTCTCTCTCTCTCTCTCTCTCTCTCTCTCTCTCTCTCTCTCTCTCTCTCTCTCTCATGTTTAATAATAAGTCTAAAGGTCGTAAACCAAAAAATACATGACGTTATGGCAATCTCAGCATATAACCAATAATTACATGACGTTATGGCAATCTCAGTATATAACCAATAATTACATGACGTTATGGCAATCTCAGCATATAACCAATAATTACATGATGTTATGGCAATCTCAGCATATAACCAATAATTACATGCCGTTATGACAATCTCAGCATATAACCAATAAGTACGTGATGTTATGGGAATCTCAGCATATAGCCAATAATTACATGACGTTATGACAATCTCAGCATATAACCAATAATTACTTGACGTTATGACAATCTCAGCATATAACCAATAATTACTTGACGTTATGGCAATCTCAGCATATAACCAATAATTACTTGACGTTATGACAATCTCAGCATATAACCAATAATTACATGACGTTATGGCAATCTCAGCATATAACCAATAAGTACATGATGTTATGGGAATCTCAGTATATAACCAATAATTACTTGATGCTATGGGAATCTCAGTATATAACCGATAATTACTTGACGTTATGGCAATCTCAGCATATAACCAATAATTACATTACGTTATGGCAATCTCAGCATATAATAGCATCGACCTTTGACAGAAATGAATGTAAGACATTTGATACATCTGTTTCATTGGAATCTGGTTTGCTTCTCTACTAAATCCTATATCAGGTGTGAAACACTCAAGAATGCTAACTGGGGTGATCCGACACAGTACCAGAAAGATCTACGTCAGATGAGAAACATACCGGAATATTAACTGCTATGCTCCGATAAATTACCAGAGAGACCTACAACCGACAACGAGGGTGAAAATATAGAATCACAAATGTTTTCTTCCTTTGTCCCCATAAGGATTTTATATAAATATCATATACAAGATACAAGAAACTCTAGTTAACGTTGGTAGTCTGGGCACCATAAAAGCATTGGCTGTAGAAGAAATATTTTACCAACACGAGAAAAAACAAGCACGACAAATTAAAACAACAGATTCAAAATAGCACATATTTACAACAAAAAAAAGACAAGACAGATCACATACATTAAAATGTCAACAGGAACACAACTACAAAAGGCAAACTACGATATATACAAAATACAGATTTACATACATTTACAGTTTGTTTTTTATTAATAAATACAACGTATGTACATACATGATCAAACACAGAATACTTACAAGTACACATAAAAAGTAAGTTAACAAAATGACAATTCATGTGTCCAGAATATTTCAGTAATTAATTTTTTTCTGCTGAAGTATTTTGTATACTTCGTTTGGCATTATCATAATCATCTAATACTATGAAAAGTCGGGCAATTGGCTTTTCTTAATACAGAATCATATGAGCTCTTATATCAATTTTCTGAGTAATAATTTTCCTCTATATCACAATATAGTTAAGTCTTATATCATGATAATTTAAAGGACAATTTCTCAGATTTAAACTGCTTGTTTCCCTCTTGACAGTTACAATGAAGTTTCCATCATTTAATCCTCTCTCTCTCTTATTTTCTGTCCACTTCTGGTGTAATTATCTTAAGATAGGGTTGACTTTAAGAACCTGTTTTGAATCCACTTCTGCATGTCATTATCTTAAGAAAGGGTTGACTTTAAGAACTTGTTTTGTGTCGACTTCTGCTTGTAATCACCTTAAGAATGGCTCGACTTTTACACTTGTTTTGATGCATATCATATGTACGATTCAAATGAATCATGTTTCTAAAGTGGTGAACATTAGCCTGCCTTGAACACCAGTCACTTTCCGGTTTTCATGTTGTCCCCTTTAGTTCTCTAATAACTGTCATGGCTGATGTTATATTAAAATTGTACAATTGTACAATCAAGTTGAATATAGCCTTTACATTAAATAAGAGACATCAAGGATAACCCCCTTCTTCATCCTCCAATGCACGTATATATATATATATATATATATATATATATATATATATATATATATATATATATATATATATATATATATATATATATATATTTACTATGTGTGTTCATTCAGTAGGATATCAGGAATATATTCGTCCTTTATTCCTTCATACGCCTTCGCATCATCATGATGGATGCTCTTCAGGGAGATACATACTTTCCAAAAGTAAAATGTATCTTATCTACCTGAAGATCATCCATCATGATGATGATAATGCGTTTGATGGAATAATTAAAGAGTGAACATATTACTGATATCCTCCTGAAAAAAACACATTTTTCTATATATGAACCGGCACATGCACATATTCACTTTATATATATACATATATATATATATATATATATATATATATATATATATATATATATATATATATATATATATATATATAACATCAGAAATATATATGTCTCTGGTGACATGTCTTTACCTGTAGTTGAATATATTTCCTCTTTTTTTTTGGTCTTCCATCACACAAAATCTTGTTCTCTCACTATTATGTACAATTGAAATGTTAATTACAACATACTCTAAACAACTAAACCATGGAGGGTGATATTTTATCACAAGAGAACAGTAAAGACAGAAGAAGGAAACAGACTATAGATATTGTACTTGATAGACCTAGTACGTCTATTTTTAAACCAGCGTGGGTATACGGTTATAACTGGTGAATATATGGTTGTTTGTAATGCGAGAAGATGTACAAGTTTATTCGCAACTTTTACTCCAAAAATGAGCAAATGGCAAAACTAATTTTACTATTAATTTTTCTAATGTCATTTAGCAGCAATTAGAGTGTCTGCAATGACAGTGATTTACACTACACAAAATTCAGGGGTCAATAGGGCGTACCACAGATGAATGCAATTTGCAAGGAACCCCATTTGGAGTAAACGCATAAGTGAGCTTGAATGAAAAGTGGGTCAAGGTAAGTATTGTTGAACCCTTTATTTGCTTAGAATAAATATGCAAAACTATTCTCTCTCTCTCTCTCTCTCTCTCTCTCTCACTCTCACACACACACACACACACACACACACACACACATACACGTGTACACGCGTATATAGATTCAGTTCTTTGTACGGACTCAAAATTGGGGACCTCATTGTGATAATGACATCATTCAGTAACATCTACAAGAACATTTCAACGAATAAAATAGCGTTAGATAAATATATTTTCAAATATACGTTTAAAGTAAAGCTAGTCACATTATTACATTGACTATTATAATTTGAAAGAGATTTCAAAGGCAAATATTGTGCAAATACAGTTATGTAGACTATACATGTGCAATTGTAGGCCTATATGCATGCCTGTATTCCTACTCAACAACCGTAATAACATCTCATCTCCCTGCAAGGCTTTGTAAATAACCAGAGGTTAAGAGAAGTCTTAAAATGAAACTATCCAGTTAGATTTAATTATGATGAAACATCTGTAATTTAAAAGAGATGCAAATAATAAACAGATATTACCTAACGGTAGCAGTTGACCACAACTAATCGCAAATCCTGTTGCTTGTAACACCCCTCCCCCTCCCCTTCCCCCCCCCCCACACACAACATAAATCAGGGGTCATATACCTCCGCATATCATTAAATACAGTTGAGGAGAGCAACTGTTACTGTAATCGCAATTTTTGTATATTTGACCATTGATCCCCTACTAGGGACACGGAGAGGTGGCCAAAAACTATAGAGTAACACTCTTTTCAATGTTTACTGTATGGGCAACACGTCATAAGAAACTTTCATGTATAAACAGTCAGCTAGATCTATACTATTTTATTAATTTGTGACATGACTTTCCACGGCTGCACAGTCAATAATGTCTTAAACGAATTAAAAGTATAGGAAAATAACTAAGCGGTCAAATATGGACGTAAAAAGTCAAAGTAATTCAATAGTTAAGTCCAATAATATAGCGTTGCGTATTCATTTGAATGTGGTATAATCATTCTCTGCCTCTTTCTCAATATCACATAAATTATACGCATACTCATAGAAACATGATGATATGGATGACTATAAAAATTATGCAGAATCATCATACATAAAAGGAGCTAGATTACTACTGATGAAGCTAGGGGTCGTGCTGTGTAAATCACTCCTCAATTGATTCCCCGTTATTGTCATATTGAGATTCTGGAATAGATGATGAGTCTTTAACATGACAAGTTAGTAATGTTTTCTTTGTCCACTCATCTTGTTCCGATCTTTTGCAGCTCCGAAACCATAGGACACTAGATACATGTGCACAAGACCCAACATCTAGACCATCAACCTTGCAGGTACAATACCATCCTTTGATGGAGTCTATGGAATTATTTGGCTTGTATAGGATCCACAGTGAATGGATTTTATTTTTGGAGTGCCGAGATTGGATTTTACGTGTAGCAGACCTGCAAAATCGATGCATGCCATAATTTCATAATGCGCCTCATCTGTGAGATGTTCACTGGTATAGCTTAGAGCCTGTTTAACTTGATAGATGTCCATAGTGATGTCATGCATGTAAGCAACTGATAGCCTGGGGAATTCATTCAATTCACCAGTGGATGCATATATTCCTGAAGTAGACTTTGCGCTTATTCAGCAAGTTGTTTTCTTGAACCTGGATTTGAACTCTGTTTGGTTCCTTTGCCTGTTCAAGAATCCTTCTTGCAATCTCAGCTGTTGACGGATCTATGTTGGCCAGTGGTGGTCGATTTTTATTCGTTAATGCATATATGCAATCACAGACAAGGACTGCCTCGTTGCTTCCAGTAGTAAATAACTCTCTTGCAGTCGGAGTGGTGTGCACAGATGACAACACATCATGTGTCATGCGTTGGAAACCCAGGTGTTGCCCAACGAAGTTAACCATAATGGACTCCCTTACTGCTTGAATTATGTGTTGCACTTGTGATGTTGGTTGATTGAAAATTGTAGACAAAATAGTGTTTGGAAGGCCTACACGCAGCTTTGTTAGGAAAATACCTAGGCATATGGATGGATATCTGCCAGGAATATTGCGTAGTGAATTCAAGAAAGAGGACAATTTCTGGAATTTATCCCTTTTCAAGCCAGGAAGATGGAAAGAGTCATCATCAGAAAAGGAAGAAGGAACATTAAAGTTGAGATATGATTTTGTTTTAATAGCTCAAGTTCATTCTCTAAAAGAGATGCAATATCTTTTCTTGAAACGTTTCAAAATAGTTTGTTACATTGATAGATTGTAGGGCTTCAGTAGTGAAGTAGGAGCTTTCCAAATGGAATTTGCAGCATCTACTATATGAATTTTAAAAAATACCACACTCTACAAAAGACTGCGTTGTGGCACAGGTTGGGACATTAACAAGATGATTGCAATGCCCATGTGGTCTTGTGCATACAACACAACGTCTGTGAGATCTTGGGGTTGATGGAATTTGATGTTGAATTGATTGTGGGTTTTTTATGGCAGCATTTGAAGTGTTGGAAGCCGGAAATCTGGCTCATGCTGGGAACTGGATGAATTTGAGACTGACAATGTTCTGTATTATTTTCTGTGGCAGCTAGGGCAAAAAACATCATCTTCTGTTACAGGACTTTGCAATAAATTTTCTGTGTGCTTTTGCAGAGCTTTTATAAGTTCTTCTAGCTTGTGGTTTTGCCCTCCTCAAGCACCAGGAACATTTGAATGCTTTCGGCATTCCAGTTCTGTAGAAATAAAAGGAATATTTTGATTTTTTTTAAAAATATTTTCAAACAGCCAACTAAGAAAAACAAGTAGTGTTTAATGTATATGCGAACATAACTGAAAAAGGCGACAATCAGCAGATCACTCTTGTACAATTGCGGAGAGCAGCAGCATTTGACTATATGACATCCATCCGTATCTCCGTGTTTAGTTCACACATAGTTAATTTACTTTCAAACCATTCACCAAACTGTTACATCTGACATAAAGTCTTGTATTAAATTTATGTGTGGATACTTTTTAATATTTTTGTCAGTATTCACATCCTCTGTGGCATCATATTTAGTTTGTAATAATACTCATAGCCTGTAACCTACACCCAGTGAAATGTGCCTATTGGGATGCAGCCTGAAAGATTTTATGAACAATGATTAAGAAACAAATAACTCTGCTTATTATGAAGTAATTATAGTACTTCTTGCTTTATATCATAAATTCTTGTGTCATCCTTTTGTGCTCTCTCCTTTAGATTCCTTTTAGATGAATACAATACCCACACAAAATGTAGATTCTGTGAAAAATAAATATGACAAATTTTGGACATTATTGATGCTATTATAAAAGAATTCAGTGTTGGGCAAGTGTTTTGTAATATATTTCCTTATTTTCTGTGGTTTGTGAAAATTGAGTGCTCAGTCAATAAAGCTTCGTTTCTAACCTGTAAATGGATAGCTATGGATATTAGAGGTATTTGTTGCATGGAAAATATAATTGGGATAAAGGTGGTGGGAAAATAAAAGATGATGGTGGGATTCGAACGTCGACATGGCACGTTAACGCTTTACCATTTGAGCTATCAACACAATAAATAATAGCTATATCATTTAGATCTGCTTGACGTCGACTGTTCGACTGTTCGTTTTCAATTGTCTCGAGTTTGGTATAGAAAATCCTATGTTGTTCACTGAGTTTGTGCCATATTTTTCACAAGTTAATATTGTTACAATATGAAGAAAGGCCGGGTTAATAATACGTGTTTTAATATACGCTGGTTGAAGCCTTTCTATCTGAAAATTGACTTCTTCATTTATGGATTATGTGTGTACGGAAATCCCCTACAGAACTTTCCTGAGTACAGCGCGCATATCATTTAGTTGACATGTTAAGTACCGTAATAGAAAAGAACATAAGAACGATAACCCCTTTTATTATTTTTAAAAATAAATGGAAATATACTTACCTTCCTATTAGTTACGGGCATGCTTTTTTGTGAAAAATTTGCAGCGCAAAATAAGTTAATGTTGACTCCGTTCAGTCTCTGTTTACTTTCGTTTCCAAATTCCCCGTTAGCGCCTCTCCAAAATGTTTTGCAATTTAGATCGCGTAAAGAAAAAAAGAAATGAAGGAATAATATTGTTTAAAAAATCTGATTTGTTGTTTATACTGGATTTTTTTAGTAAAATAATGGGAGAAATAAAATAACGCACTGTATAAAATGCTGTTCTATTTGTTGACGCTCAGTGATACGTAGGTAGCGACTGTGGAACGGGGAAAAATTGCCAACGCTACCTAGACAGGAGAAGTCGATAATTGTTTAGTTTTGAGTGACAAGCGCAACCCTGTTCCAATATGATAATTTCAAAGAAACTTTTTTCGCAAGAAATACTCAATCTGTGAAAATTTCTTCTTGGAACACGTCTGCGCTCAAATTTTATTTCGAGTTTGAAGTTGCTCAAATGAAGCATTTTATCTTCAGTTTCCAACACCAGCCCATTTTCAAAGGTCGTGTTTTGGTATGAAAAATAAATCTAGAAGCATAATTGTTGTAGAAGAGTGTGACTTGTATCTGGAAAAATACAATGAGACGAATAGTTATGAAATTTATCAGTATTCTGTTTCCTCATTAAAACTAGGGCAGAAAATAGCCCTTATTCAATATAGTCGTTTCACGTGCTAGTCACTAGTCACTGGTATATCATGAAGCACGATTGATGAGCGAAACTAATGTGATTATTCACTCGGGTCACTAATGATGCGTGGGTGTATATATATATATATATATATATATATATATATATATATATATATATATATATATATATATATATATATATATCCAACATTGATGTACTTTGATGTCAATATATTTATCAAGCAAAACATAATTCGGCATTTCGGTTAGAGGGCAGACAAACTCACATTTCCCGCCTAAATAGATCCATACACTGTTACGTCTCCAGCTAAGAAGACTCACCATCTATAATAAAGGTACGACGTAATATTCATTTCAGTTTGAGTGCAGACAAAACTCACATTTTCCACCAAAATAGATCCAAACACTGTTACATTTCCAAACAATTAATTTGTTTCCCTACACATTTCAAGATGGCAGTCTAATGTTAAATTCTCGTAGACACCCACAATCTTTTTTCCCTTTTTTACATGGGAGTCCCATAGACACCTATATCGTCCCACTGATATCCTACCACCCTATGATCCCCTTATAAATAAAGTAAACATCTAGCCCCTCTATAATACCCCTACCCTCCTGTTCTAAAACAAAGCTACCAGCCTCTTACTATCCTCATAATACCTATAATTTTTACCAGAGGAGCGAAAGAAGAGAGAAAAGTAGGCCGGCATTTATTTGTTATTTTTTGTTTCGGCATTATAGGTTTGTATGAGAAATTAACATTAGTTTACCTTTTTTTTTTTGGGGGGGGGGTATATGGAAAAGGGTAAATCCTATGTTAGAAATGCATAAAAGTACATCAAAGTGTTGCATCCTCCTACTATCCTATCATCCCCATTATAAATAAAGTAAAACCTCTAGCCCTTTTATAATGCCCCTCCTCTCCCCTACCCTCTTTTTTAAAAACAAAACTACCATCCCCATACAATCCTCATATTCATAATACCTATAATTTTACCAGAGGAGTGCAAGAAGTGAGAAAAGTAGGCCGCGATATTTTCTTTTGCGGCATTATAGCACGAGGAGAAATTAAAATTAGTTTAACATGTTTATGAATTTATAGGGAAAAGAGTACATTCTATGTTAGAAATGTTCATAGGTTCATCTTTTATAAATCCTATATGATGCTCAAGAGGGGACGGGGATTGTAGCTATCCTAAATGTTAATATTCTCACTGACAGCCAGCTGCATTTTTGCATGAAGCTGGCAAATTTTTCATTTATCAGTTTAATAAATGTTAATATTGTGTCAGCCTACCTATGACTGTAATATTGACTTCAGATTTGGAGTGTGTCAAAAATTGCATTGTTACAATTCTGCCTCCCCTACCATTAAATTTGCGTTATGCAAGGCGCAGACTAAACATGTTTCACCCCCACCTCTCTCTCTCTCTCTCTCTCTCTCTCTCTCTCTCTCTCTCTCTCTCTCTCTCTCTCTCTCTCTCTCTCTCTCTCTCTATGGTCTAATGCTAAATGAGCCAGATTGAGGGCATAAGGTGTTGCAAATAATTTTAACCGATCGGATCATTTTTCTTTCTCCAAAGTCAGGTCACTTGTTACAAAAATCGTAATACTGCCGATACCCAAGTTATATTCTTTCTGGTAAAGTTATAACTTTGTGGTTTTTCGAATACGGCCAAACTGAACTCTATATTTAATATGATCAATGAAATGTACCTTATGAAGAAACAGAGAGAGAGAGGCTACATATGACCCTCGTGCATGTTTTCCGAATACAATATCATACTGCAATATTAAACAATACTGTAGTTTGGAAGGGGAAGCTTCTTGAGTACTTGCTTACAAAAATGAACGAAACAAATTCACGCATGATTTAATCGTTATCGATATGATCTGTGTAAGCATGTGTGTTAGAAAGCTGGTTGAAAAAATAAAGGTCATACTGTTAAAAAGGGTATATGTATGTATGTATGTATGTATGTATGTATGTATGTATGTATGTATGTATGTATGTATGTATGTATGTATGTATGTATGTATGTATGTATGTATGTATGTATGTATGTATGTATGTATGCATGCATGCATGCATGCATGTATGTATGTATGTATGTATGTATGTATGTATGTATGTATGTATGTATGTATGTATGTATGTATGTATGTATGTATGTATGAATTAGGTTTAACGGCACTTTAGCACACTTCTGACCATATAGTGTCAAGCATGTTAATGTATCTTAAATCTGTAGTATCATATCGTTGATTACAACACATAATTTTTTTTTTTTTTTTTTTTTTTTGGTCTTGTAAACAGAAGGGTCAGTTCACATCAAGGTGAGAGAGAGAGAGAGAGAGAGAGAGAGAGAGAGAGAGAGAGAGAGAGAGAGAGAGAAAAGAAAGAGAAAAAGGGGGAGGGGCACAAGAACTAATTTCTAGGTGCACGACTACCAATAACAGAAATAAATAACTCGCGAATATATGCTTTAATTTTTAAAAATACCGACAATAGAACTAAACGTTTTTTTTTTTTTTTTTATTAAGAAAAACAACAAAATATATACTATTTTCAGTTAAGACGCATTTCTCTTTCTAAGCATTCACGTTGTTTGAGGTACATGCATGAACACATTCAAGTACTATTCTTTCGATGTTTACTTTTATTATTTTTTTTTTTTTTATATAAAAGCGGGAGTTCCGTTTGCCAGAGAGAGAGAGAGAGATTTTATCCGACATTGAATTAAATCTTTTACCCTGAAACATTATTGCAATTAAGTCTCATGTGGGAAAGTGACACAAGTTCTGCCGTTTATTTTTCTTTGCAATATAATTAGTTTTTCAGGTCAATAGCCTCACGACAATGAATGACACCCTTCCCAGGTAGAGTCCCTATGCAGAAAATCTATTGAAGAAAGGTCCTTGATAAAATCACAATAGACCTGACTGCGTCAGAAGTTTATCCAAAAGTGTATATTACACAACAAGGCAATCAGGAGCTATTGTTGATACAGTATGTTGCCATCTCTCTCTCTCTCTCTCTCTCTCTCTCTCTCTCTCTCTCTCTCTCTCTCTCTCTCTCTCTCTCTCTCTGTCTCTC
Organism: Margaritifera margaritifera; assembly: GCA_029931535.1. NCBI lineage: Eukaryota > Metazoa > Mollusca > Bivalvia > Unionida > Margaritiferidae > Margaritifera > Margaritifera margaritifera. The sequence goes on from JAQPZY010000647.1 coordinate 260,213, forward strand.
ACGGACACACACACACACGCATACAAACGCACTCGCACACACGCAAACAAACATATTATGGTAGATATATCAAGCGATTATAATTGATTTGCACAGTTTCCTAGACTCTGTTGAGTGTATGGTTATGCAATTTCACATTTATCGCACATGTTAACACCAACAAAAAATGAAAATGTTGGTTGTGATGACCTACTTTTGGATTATGTACCACATAGATGAAATAGGCGATACATATCAGTCAACAGAATTTCCTGTTGGTTCAGTTTTATCACAGACCTTCAAATTTGTATCCAATTATAAGCGTGAAAGAAAAAAAAATTATTTCATTGGATTCATTTTATAAAATGGGTAACCCAGTAAAAATTGTTTCAAAAAATATTTCACTCGCATCCTCATTGATACTTTTCTTAAGTACCAATTTTATTCATGTGTATATCCACTTCTGCTTTTTGTGATCATGACGAAGAACATGCAAATCATACTGTTTAAAAACATTTGGGATGTACATATAGAGTTAAACTTGTCACATTCGAGAATAACTTTGAAGCAGATCAGAATATTAATAAACCTTTGATAGTAGTCAAACTAGAAGTGATCACACCTTTATGACTTGAAAATGAAAGAAAGAAAGAAAGAAAGAAATGAACACGGATTTAACCATTCCAGTTAACATATTTCTCTCTCTCTCTCTCTCTCTCTCTCTCTCTCTCTCTCTCTCTCTCTCTCTCTCTCTCTCTCTCTCTCTCTCAACCAAACAAAACTAAACTGTCAGTCAGCGTTCTGATTGAGCAGCTTAAAAATGACAAAATGTTATTCGTGCCGATCTTGAAATATTGTACACAACTGACAGTGACATTCATAACTATTTGCATTGTCAATTTTGAATATGAAATAATCGAGTTTCGGCACGAGAGTTTATGGTGACTGAGTTGGAACTCGAGCCTACACAACTCTCTCTCTCTCTCTCTCTCTCTCTCTCTCTCTCTCTCTCTCTCTCTCTCTCTCTCTCTCTCTCTCTCTCTCTCTCTCAGGACACACGTAAACATGCATACAAACATACATACATACATACATACGTACATACATACATACGTGAACAGATAGTGAATTTACTTTGACTTTTTGTGACAATTGTGCAAATATTTTTTTAATTTATTTTTTATTTGCTTGCGTATCGCTCATATGCTTACGCTCTATTATATTTGTTCGACATATCATCAAATGGCTCTCCAAGAATTTCGGTAAAGAAACAGTGAGTGTGCTTCTTAACTTCTAACCATTTCTTTGGTTTTTCAACTCTCGCTCTCTCACTTTCTTTCTGACACCGACAACCTAATTGATTTTGTAACTCAAAGTCTTTTTTCGTACTTTTCTTGAAAGAACGTGTTCACATGACAACGTGTTCACGTGACAATGAATAAAGGGGATGCCTATATTACTGATAAGTTTTTAGGAGGGAAGTAAGCGACTCTAAACGAACTCGCCATTCTGTATGTCTGTCTCTTTCTCTCTCTCTCTCTCTCTCTCTCTCTCTCTCTCTCTCTCTCTCTCTCTCTCTCAGACACACACACGCATATTCTCGTAAAATCTACGAAACGGGGATATACGATTTTACCATCAAAATGGCGGACATTGTTATATTAAAAAAATGTGAGAGACGAAGATTGGGTTTACTATGTTTTTGATATATCTATGTCTTTTACGATCAATTTATAGTCGATTTCCATATCTTAATGTATTCGAATTTTAATTTTTACCATCAGAACAGGGACACACAAATATACACAAAGTGCCGTGAATTATACAATCAAATCGGGGACATTCCATAAATATGTGTTTTGATTCTAAATAGCTAAGCTAAATACTGCAGTAATCTCAACTCATGTGCATAGCTACCTTCCATATGAACAAACTCAATTAAATTTGTATTACGTTTCATTTATACATCTGTAGAATTGCATGTCCCCGATTTAGAATAAACCCATTCATCAGGATTGTGCGAAAAGACAGAAAACGTGTTCCTATTAAAGGAAAATAGTCCACGATGTTCATGCCAGATATTCAGTTAAAACAATTTTGTTCTGGCATGTATACATTTTTAAACTTAAAATGTTCACAAAAATAACAATAATTTGTAAACTTTGTGTGTAAAATTTGCCTTCTTACTGGAATCCACTTCATTAATAAACAGTTGCATAATAATGTCTCTTCGATGTGAAACACACCCAGAATATGTTGATAAAATGTTTCATTTCAGCAGGAAACAAGTTTTTTATATTTATATGAAAACGTTCCCGTTTTGTAAGTACAATATCATAGTTGTATGTATGAAATGTCCCCATTTTGCAAGTACTAATTCAACGCTGTTTGTATGAAAATGATACGTTTAATATCCTAAATTCATAGGGTGCACATATGAGAATGTCTACGCCTAGTCTAAAAGAACATATTGAGTGTGCGTATAACAATGTTATCAATATATACGAAGACAATCAAAACGTTGTGCATCAAAACTTCTCCGTTTGGTACCTGTTCAATAGAAAAAAAAACAAGGTTCCTGTTATTAAAATGTTCCCATTTAGAATGAACGATCGAAGGTTTAGTGTATGAAATGCCCCCACCCAACCCCGATTTCTATCCTACATTTTAGAATGACCCGTTGTGTATAAACAATGTCCAGAATATATGCATGCAACTAGCCTCATTCAGCATTAGGAGCCACACCAAAGTCATGTTAGAAAAGACTCCAGCTGAGTCTGATAAAGGTAAAATAAATGTCTAGAAATATTTTGGTTAGTTGGAATTACTACAATAATATATTTTAGATTATAAAGCAAATATACTGTACATTTTTCATGATGAGAAAATAAACAGATAGTTTCTTTGCTATTCTTAATTTGGCAACATACAAATCATTGCATTTTTATAGTTACTGTTCTTAGTCTGTCAACATACAAAATCTTTGCTATTTTTATAGCTACTGTTCTTTGTATGGCAATATGCAAGTCATTGCCCTTTTTAGAGTTACTGTTCTTTGTATGGCAACATACAAATCATTGCCCTTTTTAGAGTTACTGTTCTTTGTATGGCAACATATAAATCATTGCTCCTTTTAGAGTTACTGTTATTTGTCTGACAACATACAAATCATTGCTCTTTTTAGAGTTTCTGTTCTTTGTATGGCAACATACAAATCATTGCTCTTTTATAGTTACTGTTCCTTATGTATTTCCATACGCTAAATATTTTTGAATTCAGAAAGGAATTGATACACCCAGTATCAATGACGAAATGATTAAATATTGTTCTCTTGTATAAATGCGATAAAACTTTGTTCATATAAGCTTTCAATATTAAGTTTTTCACGGAAAGCAGTTTCGTACTGATACAAATGTTTCAGTAATAAGTTTCGTGTTCTCTATTGTTTCAACGGTATTTAAAAGAGACAACAATCCATTTACTATATACTACTTTATTCCTTCTTCCAATTTTGCATTAATATTAATGTCTTAAGGAGAAGTCTATGAACGCAGGTAAGGTAAGATAACATTTAGAAAAGACGATATCTTGATGCTTAGGTCTTGATTATTCTCTTTGAATGCTTTCACAACAAGTGCAGCACGCCTGAACATGAAGGAACTTAATAATTATATGCCAATCCATGATATTCAGCAATCATAGTAACCATTTTCCATCCAAAGGTCTTATTTTTACCTAGATCTATATAAACTGAAAGACGCTTGAATTAGTCATATCAATATATTATAAAAGTATTGGTATAAATAAACTGGAACTAAAATTAGCTAACACTCGCAAGTAAAATTAATTAAATGTTATATATAATGTTCTTTACCACAACATGTGATATTCAGGAAGAAAGTCGAACATTTCCTTGACAAAATTACATTCATCTAACTTGTAGAAAATAATACAGAGGAAGATTAAGGACTTTAAGCCTGTAGTTCGTATTAAGTGCTTACTATTTGTTGTGCATCAAAAGAGTTAAGGGTTTTTCCATGAACAATTTCATTGAGACACACTCTGCATACCAAATCGCTTAAAATGCCAGTGACAGAGATAAACCAACGGCGAATAGTACATCTTACGACAAAGAGCTAGTATCTGGAGCTAGTTACATTTTTACCCTCGGTCGTTGACATTTTGGAGCTAATTGATACTGCTGTATCCATCCATCGTTGGTTCACCCTACGTTAAAATATAAGGGTTGTTGAATAGGATCTTCTACGACACAAAGCAACTGATTGACATATTCAATTTTTTTTACAGATAACTAAAGTCATACAATCAATTGAACAATCAATGACTTCATATTGGGTATGAAAAACTAAAGCAAAACAAACCCTTAAATAATAATATTTATCGTCCTGGGCAAAAATAGATCTGAGAATATTGTTACACGCAAGGGGTCTAGCTACTGAGCGAATCCTACAACTTCTGTGTGGGTCTGGCTTGAAGTCCAGTTGTTTCCCCTATGTCCAAGGACCTCAAGACAACAGTCGTTGTCAACTCAAAGGTTCTTAAACGCGCGAATACTACGAATAATTTTCCTCTAATACCCTAATGACCACAGTTTACGAAAATATAATTTCACATTTGCATGGTTTTTCTTGTTTCGCCTTTATATGATTACTAAGTAAGCCTTTCCAAGCCGAATATTAGTACTTCACGTACCCTACTTTTATTACAATATCAATTACCTTTCAACATTTTCTTTAAAAAGAGAAGAACTTGTATGAGAAGAAAGTGTATAACCTCTTTGTTCATACTCAGCGCACAAAATGCAAGTATCCGCGTGTTAAAATAATGGAAGTATATTTGATACCATATTTTCGTATCGGAAAAAGTTAAGAAACCAATAATTTAGCTAAAAATTATGTTCCATCGTAAAAGCATGTCATGCACTGAACAAAGTATGTGTAGAATCTTGTCTGGATGATCATTGCTTACTGGATGATCATTGTTTACTGGATGATCATTGCTTACTGGATGATCATTGCTTGCTGGATGATCATTGCTTACTGGATGATCATTGCTTGCTGGATGATCATTGCTTACTTTTTGCGGGGCTATACCCATTTAACGACGGAACACCTCATGCTTAGTTGAATTTTATACTGACTAGAACGTGTCATTCGACCTCGATCCAACAAGAAACGGTCTTATAAAAACGCGTAAACTTAGCAGGTGATTTTCGTAGGGTGTAGATTTGCAGTAAGGTTCCCGAATTTTGGGAGCACACATAATCATAAGGCAGGGTTACAGGTAAAAACTGTATAGATCATTCTTTCTTCTTTTGTTGATTATGCATTTCATTTTTGATTTTGGTACAATGTTTCATTTAATCAGCATATATCATGCATGTAACATATTGTTCAGGGTTGGCCCCAACAGATCCTATCGCAGAGATAGTGGGTTAAGGAGCGAAAAAATTGGAAATCACCAAGACATGTCATCATGGGCGTCAAATTTTTAAAAAAAATAGAATGTCTCTTAATTATGTAATATGGCATGGCATTGCAATAAAGACTTTTGATATCTTTGTAACTGCATGCTTTTTTAGGATGCAGCGTTTAACTCGGTGACATCCAAATGCAAGCAACTTCATTTTTCCACCACCCTTATCCCCTTATCTTCTTTTTGGTACAGTTTGTAAATAACAAAACATATCAAGTATGACGCCTTTTTTTACCCCAGAAGCCCTGCAGTACGGGTCAAATGAGTAAATAAAATAGAAGATCACAGGTGCGTGTCACCATGTCAAAGTAAAGATCTTTTTATAGTACTTTAGCATGGAGTGAATTCTACGCATTGAAAATTATAAAGTGTGAAAGTCAACAATGTAGAAGATATTAAGATAGTGTTACGGTGCTATATAGGGTGTGTAGAGTGACAGTTGTTTAGACGCGTGTTTATACAAACTTTGTATATGGAGTCATACGAGGAAAACACATCATATATGTAATAAATTAGTGTTCTGGAACCTGTTGTTCCAGCCGTCGACGGGTAGGGTAGGTTGTTGAGAGGTAGTTGAACTTAGTCGGAGAAGGGGGGTACGTTTGCGGTTTGAAAATATCATCTCCAAGTAATTTTTTTCCATATCATAGTTTGTATGCTACAATATGTCCTATTTGCTGCTTTTCTTCGGATGGGGAGGTGGATATCTCTCGAGTAACATTATTCTGGACAGAGTTAAAACACACTCCAGAATGAAGAAAATTTAGTCTTTCGCCTCACAAAAGTTACATTTTTCTGTGAAAGAAAAACAACAAAAGAACAATGGCGACCCACGGTAAAATCGAGAACGAAATTACGGTAATGACGCATTCATACGGAGATCCCAGATTATGTCCACAGGAACAAATATTATATTGTTTATAAGCACCAAATAGTGTTAAACAGTTCGAGCTTAAAACCAGTTTTCCGTTTATCCCAGTGGTTGAAAACTATCTTCTCTCGTCTCTCATACTTCATATGCATATCTTGCTTCATCCCTCAAAATATTTAGTGGGAAATTTTTACATATGATTACTCTTTATTTGTAAACGAAGAAAACTCTTACCCCCAATAGCCAATCGGAATATAAAGGTATACCTGTCTCATAACTCCTCACTCCGATTCCAGGAATTCTGCAAACTTTGAAAACATATGACATAAGGATATACCATGTGAATTCGTGCTGACAGGACAGACAAATGGCTAGGCCGATGTACAAACTTATTAAAGGCCGGACAGACAGAATTTATCGCCAAATTACAGGCACTATTTGAGGAAATAAAGGTAATAATAATTTTCACATATTTTAATGACATGAATCATACACTTTCTTTCAGTCTTTGAATACATTAAATAGGCTATCGATTAATGCACGAAATGTAATAAAATTATTGGAATTGACAAATAGATATACCTTTGTGCTCAACAATTATTGTTCATCTGGAACAGATGTCCATCACCTTATTAATCTATATATATATAAACAATTGTCTACAGTGCTTCTTAAGGCTCTATGTTTTGTGTGCGTTTAGATTTTTCCGGCGTCCATTTTGTGTGTGTTGTTAGCTTGTGTATAATGTGTGCGTGTGCAATGGGGGAGATACAAAAATCTGCATTGTATCAGGTACATTTATTAGGATAATACGCATGACCTGAGATATATATAATATATTTAATCATATTGTAATCTAGAGGAGAAAATGAAGTCCAAATATTTTTTCTTTAAATTCCCTGATTCAGAGGAACTCTCAAAAATTGATGTGTGTACGTAGTAGTCTGCAAATAAATCCCCCACGTTACTTTGCCTTAGCATAATGTCAATAAAAGAAAACGATTGAAGTAGCTATTTAAGTATATTATTAGCACGAAGTCTCAGTTGAAACATTAAAAGCCGAGGGAGGTTTAAAACTATTCAATACATACCAAGGTGCTTTAGGAAAGGATATGTGCAACTCAGAACATGCCATATTTAGACAATGGATAGAACACTATGTATCTGCACTGTACTACTGATAGTGGATGCGCGTAAATACTAACCTAGGTAAAAGCGAAAATCATACATGTTCATTTTATACATAAACTTCTTCTCTAAATTAAAACTCCAATGAATTAATCCCCAAGCCATGTACACTCATTACGCGAATAGTGTAGGCTATAAAATGACAGTGAGAGTAAAGATCGGAATTGTTCGCAACAAGAAAAACTGTAGTCATCTGTTGTACAACTTATAGAAAATACCGAAATAGCGATAAGAAAAAAAAGTGGAACAAAGTGCTAAATATAGCAGTATTGCTCATAAGAGTGATCGTCCATATTCCATGGCTTATTTATACAAATGGGAAATCATTGGTGATGAAAAAGTAGTATACAAGACCTATGACCTGGGCCAATAAGACATTACCCTCCACCATTTTTGATTTTTAAAAAATCGTACCATATGACCCTCCTCGATTTTCCAAAAGATAAATAATTTATTATATGGCCCTCCATCCCTTTTATTTTTTTTTAAATTCACGGGCACACATTACCCTCTACCATTGTAACCTTTTTAAACATATAATGACCCTCCATAATATTCTTTTTTTATCATACGACCCTCCACCATTTTAAAGTTGTCAACAAAGAAAAAAAAAACACATCAAGACCACGTACCCTCCACCACTTTCATTTTTGCATAAAATCCCGCTACTATTTCTCAACATTTTATAAAAACAATTATAAGCCACTAACTGTTAAAATTTTTCCCGTCATGAGATGATACTAACTTTATTCCGTAATAATGATACTTGCTCTGGTTTTCGACAAATAGTATTAACATATCCACATGACAGTCGACAAATAGTATTAACATATCCACATGACAGTCTCTTTATATTTCCTTTATTCCGTAATAATGATACTTGCTCTGGTTTTCGACAAATAGTATTAACATATCCACATGACAGACTCTAACTATCTCTGGTTTTCGACAAATAGTATTAACATACTCACATGACAGTCTCTAACTTGCTCTGGTTTTCGACTAATAGTATTAACATATCCACATGACAGTCTATTTCTGTGTCCTTTATTCTTATCGGTCTTATAAGTTCCTCTACGGGTTCATAAACATTAACAGAAATATTAAATTTCAATTTCTTTTTTTTTAAATCTTGTATACTTATTGGGCATTTATTAAGTCAATGTTTATATTTATCAAGGTTATATTGTTGTGGTCTCTGTGGATGATTTCTGCCTGGGTTAGTAATAAATTCAATTGCATAAAGAAAGCACTATTTTGAATATTAAGGCAGATTTTTTATTTTGTATCCAATCTGATAAATATATGCATGAATTTCCTCCTATTAGTCCACATCAATTGATATGTATAGTTAAATAATTTATTTTTTCCAAAACAAAACATTTTGCATTACGAGGTGTTTTCTAACTAAATTTTGTATATAGGTCATGACATATGTTGTATCTGCACTTTATATTTTGTTTGTGTTAATTATGTTTATACGCAATGTTCTGTGATACCAATTTAAACCACGAAATACATCATCTTCTCTTATGACTTGTGTAATCGATAAATCTATCTGGAATTTTACTGAACCTAAATTTAAAATTTGTCTATTTATTATTGTCTATAACAATTATTCAACTTCTTCAAAAGATTCAACCAAATCACGTTCAACTTTTCCAGCTTCAAATCCATATTCATGTAAAGGTTTATGAGCCTTGTAGCTATCTTGCAACAAATCTATGTTTAATATGATTTATATTTCTTTTATTTCTCTTCAAGTTTGAAAACGAAGTAAAGGAGGCTCTAAATTCCCTTCTTTCAGATTTTAGTACTGTTAGCATCAAGGAAATTTTCACCATTATTACAGAACTATTTTTTTCAATAAAAATTTCAGTGTGCAATTTTTCACTTTTTTATAGTACTATTTTACAGTACAATTTTGTATGCAATCTTCTTTTTATGACTGGACACTGAAGCTCTTGCTACAGTTTTTTCTCATTCACAATTAATTATTTGTTGGTTGTATTCTCTAATATTAGCATTACTTCCACTGTAATACTAGTTAGATTTCATTGTATTTGCACAATTTATACATCTTTTGTAGTGTGTATTTCGATATTCCTTTTGATCAATGTACTTAATCTTACCACAATTATAACATGTAATTGATTCCATTTAGATACAATAAATTATTGACATATGAATATTACGATGCTATTTTAGAACGTTAGGACGTGAATATATCAGAACCATAGTGCTATACATTATAATAAATCATGCCCCTTACATAGGACGTACTTTAGTAGTATAATATTTTCTTCTGGCTCCTAAATATTAAAAGAGTCATCATATTTTTTCCATTTTACCAGCACATATTTTTACCATTCATTTTATTTCGCTTCCAAAATTGTCTGAACCTTAAACACGCCATAAAGTTTGTCCCATAGATATAACCCCTCCTCGTAAAATATTCCTTAAATATTATCTCCCATTAAGTCTACCAATTTATGTACAACAGAGACTCCTAAAAGTACTTATCTGATCGTAACATTCTCTTCTGTGAAATTAGGAATATAGCCTTTAGTAAAAATAGATTTATATTTTGAGATCCTAACTTTCTCAGCTATTATATATTTAGGAATTACAAAGGTATCTGTTGTTAGATAACCTAGTAAGTTAATCCATAGTTCAGACCTGTTTCGAGCCAACGCCTTTAATTGGTGACAAATCTATCGATCTGTGATATGAATTAATATATCCATCAATATGGTTAGGAAATATATAAATATGCCCATCTTCTGGTTTGATTTTGAGTAAAATGTTTCCATATTCATGTTTCAATACTTTAATTAATTTTTTCCACTTCCATTCGGTTGTAAACTGATTTTCCTTCATCGAACTGTATCTTTTCTGATTTCCGCTCATTAAATATTTCTCCAAAAGCATCATGTATATCGCCTTACTTTTTCTAACTTTCTTAGCCCATGTGTATTTTCAGAAAACATCTATCACAGTTAAAATGTAATTGTATATATTGTTGTATTTTCATACGCTTATATGTCAACGATGTCTTCCAGGAAATGATTATTTGGATGACTAAAACATGAACACTTCTCTAGGGAAGTCGTTTTATAGCTTGCAAGTGTAATATGTATGTGTTTTTATTCAGTTAACCTATATTTAAATTCAGGATATTTTATCCACCTCTGTATTTGAATTATATTATGTTTAATTTGCCCTACAATTTATTAATATTTGTAAAAGCAACTGGACTTTCAGGATCATATTATAGTTGTCTTAAATACTGTTCTTGGTTAGTGTCAATATGGTTTATTGTATTTATTACCATTTAATTAGTGAGAAAATCAAACAAGTTGTTACAATTAATGCTATTTATTTAGGATTAATTATATACGTTTAATGACCTTTGTTCTTTGATCTTTATTAACATTTTTGCAGAATTATCATCTCAGTACCTAAAGTATCTCGGCTGTGGGGAGTACATAGTAAAGAAACCACTTATCGCTCTCATGGTAGCGACCGCATTTCCTTTACAGATCTTGTTCAGTACACGATAGTAATTGTCCTCAGTTAAGGCTTTTAGTTTTGCTAATTTCACGCGGCTCATGTATGTAAGTTATGCTTGGCCGACCTTGGTTGCCTCATTTATACACATGGTGGTTCATTAGACATTTTGTTTGTTTATTTGACTAGGTTTAGTCAAGCTACATTCTGCTGCAAGGCTCCCATTTAATGTACTTTGCAGAAGACTAGCACCTATCTGTCTGACCTGGGATTCTTCATTTCGCACTTATAGTAACTTCTATTATTTTGTTTTTGCATTTTGTAAAACTTTTGTAGTGTTTTTACCTACATGTTATGCGGCTAGATTTAAGTACTAAGGTGGTTTTAATTAATAAAAAAAGATATGTCCGTGATGGGGTTCGCATATTGGAATGTGTGCTCAGAATTTGACAACTCTACCTCTGGACTATAGGCAGAGCTTGAGCAATGTTCCTTGAAAACATGAACATTAAGCTACTAATTCGTGCTTTAGTAAAAAACACGATTTTGGTGTTTTAGTGTTTTTGTAAAAATTTTAATACTGGTGTTTTAGTGTCTTTTTAAAATTTGAATATGATGTTTTAGTGTTTCTCACAAAAAACTGAATAAAAGTGATTTAGTGTGTGTGTGTGGGGGGGGGTACTTAAAAATAGAAAACTGTCGTCTTAGTATTTTTTGTAAAAATGTGACCAATGGTCATTTAGAGTTTTGTTTTAAGAGCAATGGTTATGACCGGTTCGAATAGGGTAAGTGCCCGAGGATTTTTCATAAAATTTTGAAAGATAGGAAGGGAAGTGGCGGAAGATTTTCATAAAGATTTGAGAGTTAGTGGTCTATAATTTGTCAGAAAATTATAAGAATTTGTAGTGGGCATTGACAAATTAAAAATGGAAGAGAGTGGGTGGCCAATTTTTTTTAAAACTAGAAATAATCGAGAGTCATATGGTAAAAATTGAAAATGGAGGATGATCATAATTTTGAAAAAATGAAAGTCATGGAGGATTATATGTGGCTGAGGGTTCTTTGAAGAATTAGAAATGGTGGAGGGTCATATTGTATTTTTTTCAGGGGAGGGGGGAATGACACATCTTGCTGGCGTAAGACATAGGCCTTGTATACTACTTGAAAGGTTTAAATGTAATGTGGTAGAACTATAAAGTGTATATATGTTGACAAACTAGTATACAATATGATAAACAGTCAGTAACAATTCGTTAAAAGGTAGACAGCGAAATAAAAGAAGGGAGGGTGGATAACAACTATGCAGGCAAGAAGGGCAAAAATGGTAATAGTCTTGTAATCACACTTTGGTATGACTTTGAAAACAAAGCTCATGAAAAAACAAACAATTATTTATAATCATGAAGATGGATGCATGAGCAGCTTTAACTTTATTTATGGAGTAGGGTATATTTTATCTCTTTGATGCTGCATTTACACCGCTGTTAAAAATACAACAAAATCTCAGTTAATGCTAGAATAAGCAAAATTACATAATCACACAAAAGAGAAAAAAGTAGTCCAGATATTTTTAAAAACCAGGTTATTATACTGCCAAAGACACCAGTCAATGCCTCTACTGCCTTTTTGGAGAGTTCTTACAAATAAGTTGGCTATATTTTTCAAGCCATGTTTGATTTTGTATACTAATGACTCTGTGGTCCTTTTCCGGTACCACTAGCACCAGCACTTGATCTTCCACCACATGCTGTTAAACTTTTTACTAGATTTGCTACAGAAAGTGCAAGAGTTGCTACAAGCATAGCTGTAACTGTAATAATCGTGGCAATTGTCAAACCTTTCTCTTTAAACGATTATGTTAGCATTTAGTGTAAAGGTAACTTTCCTTTAACTTTTCAGTTTATTTTCTGACTGTTATTATCGAGATATGATTTATGTCAAACTTCCTGTGCTTTTTTACTTTCAATATTTTCCAAACGTTATATCAATTTAACTCTCTTGTTTGAATCTGTTTCTTTGCAGATATCTTTCTAAACTTTCTTATTATGCTTGTTATTCTTTTCAAAGTCTGATTTTGTATGCTCTATCACTGATTCAGCAATCGTTGTAGCATCTATATAACCCCTTAATTATCTTTCTTCTTGCGGAGTAAATAATCTCTGCAGGTGGAAGTTCTCCACTGTAAATTTTTTCGAGGTAATCATCTGTTATAGTTTGTGTTCCTTACCTTCTTGTACAATTGTGCATTTGTGCTCATTATTTCCATCACTGTTTCCTCCGGAATTAGTATTGGCTGCCTGATGGTAACTGGATGTTAGACGTGTGATTCTTCTGTCTTGTACGGGCTCTGCCGTTTCTTTTAAAGCATTAAACACATCACCTTAATATGCAGGGTTAACATATGTTTGTCTTCTCTGACCTACACCCTGTAAATCTTCTTTATTTAATTCTTTTGCAAAACTAGAAGCCCAAAGTTGCTTTTTTATTGAGATAATTTATACAAACTCAGTTCAACCTTTCTGAGTAATAGGTACATTTTCTGTTCCAGACCTTGGTTTATGTATTCATTATAATGTTCTATCTTTTCTTTCCTCCATTTTTCAAAATAGTCCTTATTTTGTCATCATAACTTTTGCGTGTATTAGTTCATAAAGGGTTTGCAGTAACCATTACCTGTTTGAGACTCAGTTATATCTGTTTCTTCTTTGCATCTAGGATATATTTTAATACCCATTATTTATGTATTACTATTTTGTTTTTTGAAATTTCAAGAAAACAAATTTTACTACTGTTACATTCACCATGATTGTAAAACAAATATACGTCAATGTAAACTTCAGTTGAAATATGATGCAGATTAACCTGTAAGTAGCTCTAAAGTCACGTTTGCGTTCACCTGATAATTTCATTTTCAAATAACCAAAATAAAAGCAAAGATGAATGTCAGGTTGACAAATCACCATTCAAGGTAAATTTACAAAAAGAATCATCCATGTAGAGTTGAACTTGATAGACAACGTGGGAAACGTTCACACGAGTTTAAAAGATTAAAAAGCAGAAATGAAAGGCATGAAAAAAACTAGCTTCACACGGTGAAAGAAATGATAGACGTTCGCGTTGCTCAAACAAAATGTATTACTGGATAGATGGTGGTATTATTGGTTTAGGTCTGGTATTGATATATAGAAAAAGTACAGTTAGTTACCTTTTCAAACCTGTGATGCACATAAATAGGAGAGAAAATACAAACCGCACTACCTGTGTGCCCTACACTGTCTAGTCTATGATATTAATTGTAGGTCCCAATAGATCAACGTAATTAAGAATGATCTGGTTAAGATATTGAACATTACAGAGATCTCCTAAACAAATACAAAGTTTCTAAACTGGGTAGAGGTTAATATGGCTACCGTTCCCTGTATGATGGGCATAGTAGCAGCTAGCAAGAGGATCTATCATCACTGTGGGTTTGCGGCAACTCTACTGGGGTTTGATGCGTACGTTTGTTAAGAAAAGTTGATTTACAGCACAATTTTAAAACACAATGAGATAGTGAACGATGCGCTTAGTAAATCTGAACAGTATCGACGACATGATAACCAAGGAAATAAATAGCAATGATATTAATAATGAAGAATTTTAATTTGATAGTTGCAGTGAACAACAGATACAATTAAGAACAATACAGAAATTCAAGCTATTGAGGAGATAAAGGCCTTTTTACAGGTAAGGAAGAGATTAAAGGAAAAATAAATTTTTAAGAAGCTTACAGAGGTAACAATGTAAGTGCAGAGCGCGTTAAAAGATACGCCGTAAATGCAAAATCTGTAGCTCTTATCTGTTTTTGAATTTTAGCAGTTTTAATTTACGCTACATACACGTCAAGCTATATATCGACACAAGGATAACCTGAGAAAGAAATCTGTCTCAACATTTCAGCTGACAGCAGAAAATGGTAATCGGTCCACTTAATTAAAGAGAATAAAAATTTTGGGGGTATTACAATGTTTGAAATGAACTCAAAAACAAAAACAAATTTGTTATATAAAACAACAAGAATGAAACAAGGACCGCTTTAATTTCTGACGGCGTTTACAACCTTGAAATGTACATAAACAAAGAAAGAGACGCAATGACAGCAAATAACGACAACGATGAACACATTGATATCGGGTGCTTAATACTTGGCTCTAAATGTCTCGTTATTCAGAACAATTTAACAGTGTACATAAAAAACTACACCTTTATATTGTTAGGACTTAGTAGCCAGAGATCTATAGAGATATCTACAGAATAGGATACAGTTTGTAGCCAGGGATCTATAGAGATATTTACTGAATAGGATACAGTTTGTAGCCAGAAATCTATAGAGATATCTACTAAATAGGATACAGTTTGTAGAGAACTATAGAGATATCTACTGAATAGAATACAGTTTGTAGCCAGAGATCTATCGAGATATCTACTGAATAGGATACAGTGTGTAGCCAGAGATCTATCGAGATATCTACTGAATAGGATACAGTTTGTAGCCAGAGATCTATAGAGATCTCTACTGAATAGGATACAGTTTGTAGCCAGAGATCGATAGAGATATCTACTGAATAGGATATAGTTTGTAGTTAGAGATCTATAGAGATATCTACTGAATAAGATACAGTTTGTAGTCAGAGACCTATATAGATCTCTACTAAATAGGATACAGTTGTAGCCAGAGATCTATAGAGATATCTACTGAATAATATACAGTAAATACTCAGATATCTAGTGAGATGTCTACTGAATAGGATACAGTTTGTAGCCAGAAATCTATAGATATCTACTAAATAGGATACAGTTGTAGCCAGAGATCTATAGAGATATCTACTGAATAATATACAGTAAATACTCAGATATCTAGTGAGATGTCTACTGAATAGGATACAGTTTGTAGCCAGAAATCTATAGAGATATCTACTAAATAGGATACAGTTTGTAGTCAGAGACCTTTGAACTGTGAATTTTGAAATTATGATAAATACATCTGGTTATATGAACCACACACACACATTTTTATTAAAAACATATTCGCATTATGGTGAATGCAATACTACAATAGTTGTTATATGACAACGTCAGTATCGTTTAACATACCATAATATCATCATGTGAATGTTTGTATATATTTAAGGGAGTGACTAGCTCCAAGTATGGTGTCAGTATCTTGTTTATGTATAACTATCCTGTGTAATTAAATCTCTGAAGGAATGCTAACGCTGCGTGTAAAGCGATGAACATTGTATCCCGGTTTCAAATCTTAATAGAGGGTTCGTGTTTGTTTTTTTTTTTTTGTTGTTTTTTTTAATTATTTTTTTTTATTTGATTGTTGAATTAATATTTGTGATGAGGGTTTATAGAGACTCTCAATCTTTATTATTATAAACATTTCATTCACATACATTGTGTTCCGTGTTTTGACTTAATCCATACCCATTCCGTTTCAATCTTGCTACAAGGAGTACCAATAAATGGGAGGAAAGTTTATAATTTGTATGTCTAGATCAGACCTTTTCGAGAATGCACCCTGAAAGAACGTGTCAAGCTGACATGTACAGTACAATTTGTTTTGAACGATCTTGGGTTTGGCAAATGTTTGATATTCCAATATACTAATTTACATCCGCGTCATTAAAATAAGCCATTTCATTTTCTCGCTTGTGGTATGTCACTGGACCATTTGAGTTACTTATCAGGAAGCATCACGGTACCAGTCACTGGACCATTTGTGTTACTTATCAGCAAGCATCACAGTACCAGTCACTGGACCATTTGAGCTACTTATCAGGAAGCATCACGGTACCAGTCACTGGACCATTTGAGTTACTTATCAGGAAGCATCACGGTACCAGTCACTGGACCATTTGAGTTACTTATCAGCAAGCATCACGGTAGCAGTCACTGGACCATTTGAGTTACTTATCAGCAAGTATCACTGTACCAGTCACTGGACCATTTGAGTTACTTATCAGCAAGTATCACTGTACCAGTCACTGGACCATTTGAGTTACTTATCAACAAGCATTACGGTACCAGTCACTGGACCATTTGAGTTACTTATCAGCAAGTATCAACCTACCAGTCACTGGACCATTTGAGTTACTTATCAGCAAGTATCAACCTACCAGTCACTGGACCATTTGAGTTACTTATCAGCAAGTATCACTGTACCAGTCACTGGACCATTTGAGTTACTTATCAACAAGCATTACGGTACCAGTCACTGGACCATTTGAGTTATTTATCAGCAGGCATCACGGCACCAGAATTATTTTCCTGAAAGTACCACGACTAAAAATGCATGCGCCTGGTTATGTTAAATACGGTAGTCTTATTTGTACAAATAAAGTTCCAACCAATGAAGAGTTGTTGATTCCATTGGGGAATAATCATTACAAACAAGCATTTGATTGACAAAGATCTGATGTAAAGTTTGGGAACTTCATGCTGAGGCAAGTCGACTTAACGAGGTAAGGTATTATGGTCGTTTGTTATTTGTCACGGTCGATAATTTGTCAAATGCTACAAACAGGTCGTTCTTTGTTAGATATAAATTTTTTCAATCATTGTTTGATGTAAATACCGTATGCACCGTAAACATTTAGCAAAAGCTGTATCCCCTATTTTTCCTAACCATTCAACTTGATTTGAAAATTCGTCACACGGCTAAAGTCATTGAAAAGCGAAAGTAATATTAGGAAAATCTGTATTAATTGGGTTTGCGTTTCAAAATATATGTTCCATTGAGGAAAACTCCAATGAAGTACTGGAATATAATTAGAAGATGATGGAAATGTATATACTTAAAATGTAGCTTGTTTACCGTCGCAAAAGCGAATGAGTGTTGCAGGTTTTATTAAAAGTCTTTGCGCGAAAATTAGCATGATACCCCGCATCTTCTTATTTTTTGCAGAGAGATAACATCGTTTTCTACATGTTCATAGTCAATACTTGAAATTGATACGATATTCTAACTTTTAAAATTGTATGTGACATACAACGTAATATATACATGTATGTTAGATATGTCACTGGGTTTTCATTAGGCCTTGAGTAAGATGAACCATTTATCCAAATTCTTCCATATAGTACGGTATATGTGTAATATCAACATATCATTGTATGTTCTTTGTTCGTATGTATTATATCTAGGGTCAAACGACCATCTCATATTCATTACTAGAGAAATTAAACTGCCTTTATTACACAATGGAAGACGCTATCTCGTATAACTTCCATTCAGAAGAGTTCTCGTGAAGTGTATATATCAATTTCATCACAGGGCCACAAAATACATGTTTACTACTGTATTGTTACAAAAGATCCATGAGCGGGCAGAACGCATTGAAATGAAGAAAAAGTCAAATAATGGCTACCAATTTATGAACTGTATTTATTACTCTTACAAATATCTCATCTCTCTCTCTCTCTCTCTCTCTCACACACACACACACACACACACACACACACACACACACACACACACTGGTGAAATGGCGATGGAGTTAGCTCGTACAGAGATTAATGATGCGTTCATGAGCAAACCTCGGTTCAAAATTCGTATGAAGCCGGTGTAAAGGCTACCATAAGCACTTGATTAAATTACGTTCTTTTTATAAGGTAGACACTAAGATCTATCGAATACTCATACAATTACTACAAAGATACATTTATTGTTATTAGTACCAGTCAGAAGATTACACTTACTTTTGAATGAGCAGTATATTTCTACAAATCAGTAGATACTTAGACTTAAAATCAATTAATTTAAAGTACTTTTTGGGCTCTACACGCTTCTTCCTGGTTACAACAATTCGCTATTAAACATTATATCCATTAGCATGGCTTTCAGGTGTTGCGACTGTAGAGTAGAATAGAGACCAACTTGTTGACATTGTGAAGGGGCGATATTTAATGTTATGACGTTGATTACCTATTTTTAAAACAAAATTAAAAATGTGTAGACTGGAATTCTATACCTTCATGCATGAAATGTAGCTATTACCATTGTGAGATACTTAAAAAAAAGTCTCTGCCTTGGAACGGAAGGCCATGACATAATTATTGTTGTAATCTTCTGAAGATTTGCAGGTAGTCTTAAGTGCTTCTCCATTAATTCGTACACCCGATCGAATTACACTTTGTTGTTAAAATAATTTATGAAGTCAAAATGTATAATAACCAATAGTGGTATTGGACTAATATTGTTTACATACATACATACATACATACATACATACATACATACATACATACATACATACATACATACATACATACATACATACATACATACATACATACATACATACATACATACATACATACATACATGTCATTTTCTTTCACAGGACTGTAACTCTGATTATTAAAACCGTCTAATCATTTTTTAGTTATTTCGATATAAGCAACGCAGTGATTACGTCATTTCTGACCATGAAATAGCATTTATTTTACAAAAGCCAACATCCTTAACACCATGATCTACTGGTGTTTTATATACCACTATTACAATCTTATCTGTGAGATCAATGCTACAAGTTCATATTACTCACTTTTCGTATTTGGCTCGTTACAGGTAGTTTGCACAATAACATGGGGATGGTTCGCGTATCTCTTTCTCCATTGTATGATCAAGGTCAAGGTCACGTGCGATTGTTACCTATTTTTCATTTTGGTCTGCCACTCTAAAACTCAATGAAATTCGATATACTAGTGTTTTGTACCTACTAAGCGTTCCAAGAAAAGTATAACTGAAGCGATTCGGGATCATACATTTTGATTCACGTAATACAGCAATTAGATGAAAACCCATTCTGTGTCAGCGTAAGATTGCCTGTATCTTATTCCTGAAGACGGTCAAGTGCGTACAACACTCCAGATATGACTGCCTCCGGTGGTTGACATCCATATAAACATTTTACCATAATGTGTCAGTGTCTTTCTTCTGAATAAAAGAATGTGCCCGTACACCAATACCAAACAATAATATTTTATCAAGACCAAATTGTTCCAATTTGTAAGGTAATCCTAGTTTAGGAAGCGATTACATTTTAATTTTTTTTTCATAGCACAAAGGTTTAGCATCATAAACCCTGCTGACAGCATAACTTGCTTTTTGACGAAACAATTGGTAGAAGCAGGTGGATGAAACAATATACTCAAAGCACTTTCTATTTTGGAATTTACACGAATATTTGTCATCATGATCAATAAACGGACACATTTACCTGTAGAGTCAACAGTGAACAACTTATTAATATAAACAAACGACTTTGAGAAAGGTCAATGAAGCATGACATACTTTTGGAATTATGGTGTCATGCATACCATAAGATATCCACACATAGGTACATAACTCTTCCAGTAAGATTGTTTATGAGATCTATAAGCGTAGCTCAATCAGAGAAGTGGATGCATGAAATGTATAACACAGTGACATACTTTTGATGTAATGATCCAGTGCTCAACATAATGGATCCAACCAAAACAAATCCACATGACTGAATACACAAAGTGACCATAATGAAAAAATGAAAGACGTCGCTGAAGCGTGAAATGTATTTCCGGCATAACAGTTTAGTTCTTACCAAGTTGAATCTACACATTAAACTACAATACCCAGTGAGAGTGTCTGAAAAATTCACTTGAAGTAATGCTTAACGAAACCTAGAACTGATGTAGATAATGACAGACAAATAGACAGACAGACGAACAGATGGGTAGGCAGATGAGGTTATCACTCAATGCCCTTTTACATTTATTTTAGATCATGCAAAAATTGCTTGTGTCCTCTGAAATCGATAAAAAAAATTTGCTCTTAAGGTAGCAATAAAGAGGATTTGAAAACTTGGACCTGATAGAGCATTTATAAAACAATAATCTCTAACTTTTGAATGTAAATTGAAATGAAACTAAGTAAAATGGTATTAAAAAATAACAAAAATGGCAGAAAAATGTTTACAAATAAAACAAAATTGAAAGTTATAACTACAACCTTCAGCACAAACTTTAACTTGCTGTCTACATATAACAATCCTTATATGCAAACCTTAACTCCAGACATTTTCCGATAATTTGAAAACAAAAACAAGTCAAATTGGGTAAATAGTACTAAATAAAGTTGAGCACATAGCATTTAGAACAAAAAAATTCCAATCGCTAGTTCCTTCTTACAACCAATAAACAGAACCTTAAACAATAAGTTTAATCTAAACCTTTTACCCATAAGTTGCCCACAAATCAGTAAAACTGTGCAAAATAATATTGAATCAGGTCAGGCACATGTTATTTAACACGCAGAGAAGTGAAATTCAAATGCAGAGTTCTTTCCTACTTTCAATAAACAAAAACACGGGAACTTTTACATGCTGTCCACATAGAGCAAACCTTAAATGCAAGTTTTAATCTCAAACTTCTCATAATAAATTTCAAAAGAAATCAATAAAATTCGAGGCTGTTTGGGTGGAGAGGGAAGTATTTAATAAGGTCAGGTACATGCTATTAGCACAGAGAAGTGCAATTTAAATGCATTATTCATTCTTACAAGTCCAAAATAAAACATTAATCACTATCATTAAACTCCAACTTTTATATATTCATTGCAAAAGAATCAATAAAAAATTGGGTAAACACACAGCTAATTAAATAACGTCAGGCATATACTAATAAAAACACAAAACAGTGAAATTTCAACGCATAGTTCTCTCATATGAGCCATAAACAAAACCTTAAACACAAACTTTAACTCGATGCCTGCATCTGCCGACTCTGACGCCTAAAGTGCCCAGGCCATAACGCAAGTTCTCCTATTTCTCATACATGCGAGAGAAAGAAAACTAAGATAACACATAGTAGACAGAAAAATAGTCAGCACAAACGTGACTTTCATAAGCAAATTGCCATGGTCATTTTTGAAATATTACCACTAGAAAGATCTTACATAAAGCAAGACACAATATTAACAACATACTCTGCGTCCATTGGAAATGGGATACGGAGTCTTGATTTGAGCATGATAATAATCTGAATAGTGATTATTTTCTTTTTTCGTTTATTATGTCAGATTCAAACCAACAAAACAAAAAAAGACTCAACAGTCAAATTTGATTCGCTGCTGGAAGGATGGCGGCAGAAATGACTATATGTATGCATGCTTATCTGGATGAATGTATTCATAACTGGAGCAATGGAGTATCAGCAATTTGGTGATCTGCAATTTTCCACACTACTTGATACTGTTGACACCGTTTTACTGTAAAGATTACTACGTTCTGTTAGCGAGGTGGAGGTGGGGAGGGATAGAGAAAACATTCATCCAGGTCTTAGTTAGGGTATTAAGAAACTATAATTTCAATGCTTTTCACAGATTGGTAACAAAATGGAAGAAAACATATATTTGTCATTAGGTACGTGAACCTTATATATTCCTATATTTCTAAACATACGACATCCTACCAGTTTCTGTAAGGTTTAGCAGATACATACACAACACGGATAAATAGCGAAGAAGAGAAAGAAAGATAAAGAAATGTAAGCAGAAACGCAAGCTATGTGTGTGTTTGTGTGTGTGTGTTCTGATGGGGGTATATTTTATTCGACCCAGACATTATGCGGACATTTCAGTTATACGCCATGTTTATATAATAAATAATCTTATGTGCTCTATCTTGTAAAATACAAATGTAATTGTGGATTCCCGCCATATCCTGCTCATCTAATCTTAAACATATGGATCATTAGCAATATAAATTGTGTAACAAAAATGGGTTTTCCCGCCGAATGCATCTCTGTTTTAATTAAAAACGGCTACATTGACAAATGAAACAACAATGCACTTGGTCTTTCTGTCTGTCAGTCTGTTTTGTCTTTCTGTATCTATATATATATATATATATATATATATATATATATATATATATATATATATATATGTATAAAAGTAATCTTGCATAAATGTATATATCCGTATGAACTGCGCTTCAACTGATTTTAAATTCGTTGTAGTCTATGCTATTTTTCTACCTTGAAATCGTCGAAATAGATCTTTGTCATTTTCTATGCTCAGGTTATTTGACGAGGATTTACTGCACCATGGCGATATTATTAGAAATTCTGCTTTTAGTCTCTCATAGTGCTGCTCAAATAACATTTAAAACAAGTACTTATTCCACGGCCACTGTTATACCAGTAGAAAGCACTACTCTTGCAACTAATGCAAGGTATACTTCATCGACAGACATAATTGTATCAACATCGACAACAACACCATTGACAAGCACGGCATCTACAACGGGTACTTCATCGGCATCCAGTATCATACCAACAACGAGAAGTATTCAGCCAGCAAGCTCTACGTCTAAAGCAACAAGTTCATCGACAACCAGTATAATCCCAACAACGAGTACTATTCAATTAGCAAGTCTAATATCTGCAGTAACAAGTCCAACATCTACCACACAATTTTTGTCGACTAGCAGGACAACACCAAAAGAGATTATTTCTTCAACAACAAACCCGCCCTCTATAACAAGTACTTATTCCACAGTTCCAGTCATATCAAGAGAGAGTGCTACTCAAGTAACAAGCCCTATATATACAGCAATTACATCATCGACCACTAGTATTGATTTCACGGGGAGTACTAGTCCCGTAATAAGCCCAATATCTACAACAGGTATTTCATCAACTGCCAGTAACTCACAAACAATGAGTATTACTTTAATAGCAAGCCCGGCATCTACAGCAAGTACTTCTTCCACAGCCATCATCGTACCAACAGGTAGTGCTACTTTAGGAACAAGCCCGACATCTGCACTTGGTCCTTCATCAACAGCCAGTATCAAACCAACAGCGAGTAGTGTTCCACTGAAAGATACGGCATCTACAACCAGTACTGCATTCGCAGCCGTTATCACATCAACTGCCAGTACCACTGCATTAGCAAGTCCGGTAATTACAACGAGTACTGCATCGACAGCCGGTATCATACCATCAGCGAGTCCTACTCCAATAACAAGCCCAACATCTACAACAGTTATTTCATCGACAGCCAGTATTACACCAACAGCGAGCTCTACTCTTGTAACTAGCACGACATCGACAAAGATTATATCATCGACAGCCGGTACAATAGCAACAGTGAGTTCTACACCAGTAACAAGCCCAACATTGACAACGATTATTTCATGGACAGCCAGCATGGTGTCAGCAGAGAGTACTCCTCCATTAAGAGGCCAGACATCTACAACGAGTACTTTTTCGACAGCCAGTATAGTAGCAACAGTGGGTTCTACACCAGTAACAAGCCCAACATCGATAAAGATTACTTCATTGACAGCCAGTATAGTGCCAACATTGAGTACTACACCAGTAACAAGCCAAACATCTACAACAAGTACTTTATCGACATCCAATATAATACCAACAGCGAGTAATACTCCACTTCAAAGTTCGACATCTAACACCAGCACTTCATTCACAACCGCTATCACATCGACTGCGAGTACCACTCCATTAACAAGTCCGACAAGTACAACGAGTACTCTATCGACAGCCCGTGTGACCTCATCATTCAGTTCTATTCCAATTACAAATTCGATATCTACAACGATAACATCATCGACAACCAGTATCTTACCATCAGCGATTACCACTGCAGTAACAAGCCAAACGTCTACAACACTGTTTTTCTCGACAACCAGTATAACACCTACAGCGAGTAGTACTTCAACAATAAACACGCCCTTTACAACAAGTACTTCTTCCACAGCTCCTGTCATATCAAGAGGGAGTACTACTCCAGTAATAAGCCCAATATCTACAACAGGTATTTCATCAACAGCCAGTGATTCACCAACAATGAGTATTACTTTAATAGCAAGCCCGGCATCTACAGCAAGTACTTCTTCCACAGCCATCGTTGTATCAACAGGGAGTGCTACTTTAGTAACAAGCCCGACATCTGCACTTGGTCCTTCATCAACAGCCAGTATCAAACCAACAGCGAGTAGTGTTCCACTGACAGATACGGCATCTACAACCAGTACTGCATTCGCAGCCGTTATCACATCAACTGCCAGTACCACTGCATTAGCAAGTCCGGTAATTCCAACGAGTACTGCATCGACAGCCGGTATCATACCATCAGCGAGTCCTACTCCAATAACAAGCCCAACATCTACAACAGTTATTTCATCGACAGCCAGTATTACACCAACAGCGAGCTCTACTCTTGTAACTAGCACGACATCGACAAAGATTATATCATCGACAGCCGGTACAATAGCAACAGTGAGTTCTACACCAGTAACAAGCCCAACATTGACAACGATTATTTCATGGACAGCCAGCATGGTGTCAGCAGATAGTACTCCTCCATTAAGAGGCCAGACATCTACAACGAGTACTTTTTCGACAGCCAGTATAGTAGCAACAGTGGGTTCTACACCAGTAACAAGCCCAACATCGATAAAGATTACTTCATTGACAGCCAGTATAGTGCCAACATTGAGTACTACACCAGTAACAAGCCAAACATCTACAACAAGTACTTTATCGACACCCAATATAATACCAACAGCGAGTAATACTCCACTTCAAAGTTCGACATCTAACACCAGCACTTCATTCACAACCGCTATCACATCGACTGCGAGTACCACTGCATTAACAAGTCCGACAAGTACAACGAGTACTCTATCGACAGCGCGTGTGACTTCATCATTCAGTTCTATTCCAATTACAAATTCGATATCTACAACGATAACATCATCGACAACCAGTGTCTTACCATCAGCGATTACCACTGCAGTAACAAGCCAAACGTCTACAACACTGTTTTTCTCGACAACCAGTATAACACCTACAGCGAGTAGTACTTCAACAACAAACACGCCCTTTACAACAAGTACTTCTTCCACAGCTCCTGTCATATCAAGAGGGAGTACTACTCCAGTAATAAGCCCAATATCTACAACAGGTATTTCATCAACAGCCAGTGATTCACCAACAATGAGTATTACTTTAATAGCAAGCCCGGCATCTACAGCAAGTACTTCTTCCACAGCCGTCGTTGTATCAACATGGAGTGCTACTTTAGTAACAAGCCCGACATCTGCACTTGGTCCTTCATCAACAGCCAGTATCAAACCAACAGCGAGTAGTGTTCTACTGAAAGATACGGCATCTACAACCAGTACTTCATTCGCAGCCGTTATCACATCAACTGCCAGTACCACTGCATTAGCAAGTCCGGTAATTCCAACGAGTACTGCATCGACAGCCGGCATCATTCCATCAGCGAGTCCTATTCCAATAACAAGCCCAACATCTACAACAGTTATCGCATCGACAGCCAGTATTACACCAACAGCGAGCATTACTCTTGTAACTAGCACGACATCGACAAAGATTATATCATCGACAGCCGGTACAATAGCAACAGTGAGTTCTACACCAGTAACAAGCCCAACATTGACAACGATTATTTCATGGACAGCCAGCATGATGTCAGCAGAGAGTACTCCACCATTAAGAGGCCAGACATCTACAACGAGTAATTTTTCGACAGCCAGTATAGTAGCAACAGTGGGTTCTACACCAGTAACAAGCCCAACATCGATAAAGATTACTTCATTGACAGCCAGTATAGTGCCAACATTGAGTACTACACCAGTAACAAGCCAAACATCTACAACAAGTACTTTATCGACATCCAATATAATACCAACAGCGAGTAATACTCCACTTCAAAGTTCGACATCTAACACCAGCACTTCATTCACAACCGATATCACATCGACTGCGAGTACCACTCCATTAACAAGTCCGACAAGTACAACGAGTACTCTATCGACAGCCCGTGTGACCTCATCATTCAGTTCTATTCCAATTACAAATTCGATATCTACAACGATAACATCATCGACAACCAGTATCTTACCATCAGCGATTACCACTGCAGTAACAAGCCAAACGTCTACAACACTGTTTTTCTCGACAACCAGTATAACACCTACAGCGAGTAGTACTTCAACAACAAACACGCCCTTTACAACAAGTACTTCTTCCACAGCTCCTGTCATATCAAGAGGGAGTACTACTCCAGTAATAAGCCCAATATCTACAACAGGTATTTCATCAACAGCCAGTGATTCACCAACAATGAGTATTACTTTAATAGCAAGCACGGCATCTACAGCAAGTACTTCTTCCACAGCCATCGTTGTATCAACAGGGAGTGCTACTTTAGTAACAAGCCCGACATCTGCACTTGGTCCTTCATCAACAGTCAGTATCAAACCAACAGCGAGTAGTGTTCCACTGAAAGATACGGCATCTACAACCAGTACTGCATTCGCAGCCGTTATCACATCAACTGCCAGTACCACTGCATTAGCAAGTCCGGTAATTCCAACGAGTACTGCATCGACAGCCGGTATCATACCATCAGCGAGTCCTACTCCAATAACAAGCCTAACATCTACAACAGTTATTTCATCGACAGCCAGTATTACACCAACAGCGAGCTCTACTCTTGTAACTAGCACGACATCGACAAAGATTATATCATCGACAGCCGGTACAATAGCAACAGTGAGTTCTACACCAGTAACAAGCCCAACATTGACAACGATTATTTCATGGACAGCCAGCATGGTGTCAGCAGATAGTACTCAACCATTAAGAGGCCAGACATCTACAACGAGTACTTTTTCGACAGCCAGTATAGTAGCAACAGTGGGTTCTACACCAGTAACAAGCCCAACATCGATAAAGATTACTTCATTGACAGCCAGTATAGTGCCAACATTGAGTACTACACCAGTAACAAGCCAAACATCTACAACAAGTACTTTATCGACATCCAATATAATACCAACAGCGAGTAATACTCCACTTCAAAGTTCGACATCTAACACCAGCACTTCATTCACAACCGATATCACATCGACTGCGAGTACCACTCCATTAACAAGTCCGACAAGTACAACGACTACTCTATCGACAGCCCGTGTGACCTCATCATTCAGTTCTATTCCAATTACAAATTCGATATCTACAACAATAACATCATCGACAACCAGTATCTTACCATCAGCGATTACCACTGCAGTAACAAGCCAAACGTCTACAACACTGTTTTTCTCGACAACCAGTATAACACCTACAGCGAGTGGTACTTCAACAACAAACACGCCCTTTACAACAAGTACTTCTTCCACAGCTCCTGTCATATCAAGAGGGAGTACTACTCCAGTAATAAGCCCAATATCTACAACAGGTATTTCATCAACAGCCAGTGATTCACCAACAATGAGTATTACTTTAATAGCAAGCCCGGCATCTACAGCAAGTACTTCTTCCACAGCCATCGTTGTATCAACAGGGAGTGCTACTTTAGTAACAAGCCCGACATCTGCACTTGGTCCTTCATCAACAGCCAGTATCAAACCAACAGCGAGTAGTGTTCCACTGACAGATACGGCATCTACAACCAGTACTGCATTCGCAGCCGTTATCACATCAACTGCCAGTACCACTGCATTAGCAAGTCCGGTAATTCCAACGAGTACTGCATCGACAGCCGGTATCATACCATCAGCGAGTCCTACTCCAATAACAAGCCTAACATCTACAACAGTTATTTCATCGACAGCCAGTATTACACCAAGAGCGAGCTCTACTCTTGTAACTAGCACGACATCGACAAAGATTATATCATCGACAGCCGGTACAATAGCAACAGTGAGTTCTACACCAGTAACAAGCCCAACATTGACAACGATTATTTCATGGACAGCCAGCATGGTGTCAGCAGATAGTACTCCTCCATTAAGAGGCCAGACATCTACAACGAGTACTTTTTCGACAGCCAGTATAGTAGCAACAGTGGGTTCTACACCAGTAACAAGCCCAACATCGATAAAGATTACTTCATTGGCAGCCAGTATAGTGCCAACATTGAGTACTACACCAGTAACAAGCCAAACATCTACAACAAGTACTTTATCGACACCCAATATAATACCAACAGCGAGTAATACTCCACTTCAAAGTTCGACATCTAACACCAGCACTTCATTCACAACCGCTATCACATCGACTGCGAGTACCACTCCATTAACAAGTCCGACAAGTACAACGAGTACTCTATCGACAGCGCGTGTGACCTCATCATTCAGTTCTATTCCAATTACAAATTCGATATCTACAACGATAACATCATCGACAACCAGTATCTTACCATCAGCGATTACCACTGCAGTAACAAGCCAAACGTCTACAACACTGTTTTTCTCGACAACCAGTATAACACCTACAGCGAGTAGCACTTCAACAATAAACACGCCCTTTACAACAAGTACTTCTTCCACAGCTCCTGTCATATCAAGAGGGAGTACTACTCCAGTAATAAGCCCAATATCTACAACAGGTATTTCATCAACAGCCAGTGATTCACCAACAATGAGTATTACTTTAATAGCAAGCCCGGCATCTACAGCAAGTACTTCTTCCACAGCCGTCGTTGTATCAACATGGAGTGCTACTTTAGTAACAAGCCCGACATCTGCACTTGGTCCTTCATCAACAGCCAGTATCAAACCAACAGCGAGTAGTGTTCTACTGAAAGATACGGCATCTACAACCAGTACTTCATTCGCAGCCGTTATCACATCAACTGCCAGTACCACTGCATTAGCAAGTCCGGTAATTCCAACGAGTACTGCATCGACAGCCGGCATCATTCCATCAGCGAGTCCTATTCCAATAACAAGCCCAACATCTACAACAGTTATCGCATCGACAGCCAGTATTACACCAACAGCGAGCATTACTCTTGTAACTAGCACGACATCGACAAAGATTATATCATCGACAGCCGGTACAATAGCAACAGTGAGTTCTACACCAGTAACAAGCCCAACATTGACAACGATTATTTCATGGACAGCCAGCATGATGTCAGCAGAGAGTACTCCTCCATTAAGAGGCCAGACATCTACAACGAGTAATTTTTCGACAGCCAGTATAGTAGCAACAGTGGGTTCTACACCAGTAACAAGCCCAACATCGATAAAGATTACTTCATTGACAGCCAGTATAGTGCCAACATTGAGTACTACACCAGTAACAAGCCAAACATCTACAACAAGTACTTTATCGACATCCAATATAATACCAACAGCGAGTAATACTCCACTTCAAAGTTCGACATCTAACACCAGCACTTCATTCACAACCGATATCACATCGACTGCGAGTACCACTCCATTAACAAGTCCGACAAGTACAACGACTACTCTATCGACAGCCCGTGTGACCTCATCATTCAGTTCTATTCCAATTACAAATTCGATATCTACAACGATAACATCATCGACAACCAGTATCTTACCATCAGCGATTACCACTGCAGTAACAAGCCAAACGTCTACAACACTGTTTTTCTCGACAACCAGTATAACACCTACAGCGAGTAGCACTTCAACAACAAACACGCCCTTTACAACAAGTACTTCTTCCACAGCTCCTGTCATATCAAGAGGGAGTACTACTCCAGTAATAAGCCCAATATCTACAACAGGTATTTCATCAACAGCCAGTGATTCACCAACAATGAGTATTACTTTAATAGCAAGCCCGGCATCTACAGCAAGTACTTCTTCCACAGCCATCGTTGTATCAACAGGGAGTGCTACTTTAGTAACAAGCCCGACATCTGCACTTGGTCCTTCATCAACAGTCAGTATCAAACCAACAGCGAGTAGTGTTCCACTGAAAGATACGGCATCTACAACCAGTACTGCATTCGCAGCCGTTATCACATCAACTGCCAGTACCACTGCATTAGCAAGTCCGGTAATTCCAACGAGTACTGCATCGACAGCCGGTATCATTCCATCAGCGAGTCCTACTCCAATAACAAGCCTAACATCTACAACAGTTATTTCATCGACAGCCAGTATTACACCAACAGCGAGCTCTACTCTTGTAACTAGCACGACATCGACAAAGATTATATCATCGACAGCCGGTACAATAGCAACAGTGAGTTCTACACCAGTAACAAGCCCAACATTGACAACGATTATTTCATGGACAGCCAGCATGGTGTCAGCAGATAGTACTCAACCATTAAGAGGCCAGACATCTTCAACGAGTACTTTTTCGACAGCCAGTATAGTAGCAACAGTGGGTTCTACACCAGTAACAAGCCCAACATCGATAAAGATTACTTCATTGACAGCCAGTATAGTGCCAACATTGAGTACTACACCAGTAACAAGCCAAACATCTACAACAAGTACTTTATCGACACCCAATATAATACCAACAGCGAGTAATACTCCACTTCAAAGTTCGACATCTAACACCAGCACTTCATTCACAACCGCTATCACATCGACTGCGAGTACCACTGCATTAACAAGTCCGACAAGTACAACGAGTACTCTATCGACAGCGCGTGTGACTTCATCATTCAGTTCTATTCCAATTACAAATTCGATATCTACAACGATAACATCATCGACAACCAGTGTCTTACCATCAGCGATTACCACTGCAGTAACAAGCCAAACGTCTACAACACTGTTTTTCTCGACAACCAGTATAACACCTACAGCGAGTAGTACTTCAACAATAAACACGCCCTTTACAACAAGTACTTCTTCCACAGCTCCTGTCATATCAAGAGGGAGTACTACTCCAGTAATAAGCCCAATATCTACAACAGGTATTTCATCAACAGCCAGTGATTCACCAACAATGAGTATTACTTTAATAGCAAGCCCGGCATCTACAGCAAGTACTTCTTCCACAGCCGTCGTTGTATCAACATGGAGTGCTACTTTAGTAACAAGCCCGACATCTGCACTTGGTCCTTCATCAACAGCCAGTATCAAACCAACAGCGAGTAGTGTTCTACTGAAAGATACGGCATCTACAACCAGTACTTCATTCGCAGCCGTTATCACATCAACTGCCAGTACCACTGCATTAGCAAGTCCGGTAATTCCAACGAGTACTGCATCGACAGCCGGCATCATTCCATCAGCGAGTCCTATTCCAATAACAAAGCCCAACATCTACAACAGTTATCGCATCGACAGCCAGTATTACACCAACAGCGAGCATTACTCTTGTAACTAGCACGACATCGACAAAGATTATATCATCGACAGCCGGTACAATAGCAACAGTGAGTTCTACACCAGTAACAAGCCCAACATTGACAACGATTATTTCATGGACAGCCAGCATGATGTCAGCAGAGAGTACTCCACCATTAAGAGGCCAGACATCTACAACGAGTAATTTTTCGACAGCCAGTATAGTAGCAACAGTGGGTTCTACACCAGTAACAAGCCCAACATCGATAAAGATTACTTCATTGACAGCCAGTATAGTGCCAACATTGAGTACTACACCAGTAACAAGCCAAACATCTACAACAAGTACTTTATCGACATCCAATATAATACCAACAGCGAGTAATACTCCACTTCAAAGTTCGACATCTAACACCAGCACTTCATTCACAACCGATATCACATCGACTGCGAGTACCACTCCATTAACAAGTCCGACAAGTACAACGAGTACTCTATCGACAGCCCGTGTGACCTCATCATTCAGTTCTATTCCAATTACAAATTCGATATCTACAACGATAACATCATCGACAACCAGTATCTTACCATCAGCGATTACCACTGCAGTAACAAGCCAAACGTCTACAACACTGTTTTTCTCGACAACCAGTATAACACCTACAGCGAGTAGTACTTCAACAACAAACACGCCCTTTACAACAAGTACTTCTTCCACAGCTCCTGTCATATCAAGAGGGAGTACTACTCCAGTAATAAGCCCAATATCTACAACAGGTATTTCATCAACAGCCAGTGATTCACCAACAATGAGTATTACTTTAATAGCAAGCCCGGCATCTACAGCAAGTACTTCTTCCACAGCCATCGTTGTATCAACAGGGAGCGCTACTTTAGTAACAAGCCCGACATCTGCACTTGGTCCTTCATCAACAGCCAGTATCAAACCAACAGCGAGTAGTGTTCTACTGAAAGATACGGCATCTACAACCAGTACTGCATTCGCAGCCGTTATCACATCAACTGCCAGTACCACTGCATTAGCAAGTCCGGTAATTCCAACGAGTACTGCGTCGACAGCCGGCATCATTCCATCAGCGAGTCCTATTCCAATAACAAGCCCAACATCTACAACAGTTATCGCATCGACAGCCAGTATTACACCAACAGCGAGCATTACTCTTGTAACTAGCACGACATCGACAAAGATTATATCATCGACAGCCGGTACAATAGCAACAGTGAGTTCTACACCCAGTAACAAGCCCAACATTGACAACAATTATTTCATGGACAGCCAGCATGATGTCAGCAGAGAGTACTCCACATTAAGAGGCCAGACGATCTACAACGAGTACTTTTTCGACAGCCAGTATAAGTAGCAACAGTGGGTTCTACACCAGTAACAAGCCCCCAACATCGATAAAGATTACTTCATTGACAGCCCAGTATAGTGCCAACATTGAGTACTACACCAGTAACAAGCCAAACATCTACACACAAGTACTTTATCGACATCCAATATAATACCAAAACAGCGAGTAATACTCCACTTCAAAGTTCGACATCTAACACCAGCACTTCATTCACAACCGATATCACATCGACTGCGAGTACCACTCCATTAACAAGTCCGACAAGTACAACGACTACTCTATCGACAGCCCGTTGTGACCTCATCATTCAGTTCTATTCCAATTACAAATTCGATATCTACAACGATAACATCATCGACAACCAGTATCTTACCATCAGCGATTACCACTGCAGTAACAAGCCAAACGTCCTACAACACATGTTTTTCTCGACAACCAGTATAACACCTACAGCGAGTAGTACTTCAACAACAAAACACGCCCTTTACAACAAGTACTTCTTCCACAGCTCCTGTCATATCAAGAGGGAGTACTACTCCAGTAATAAGCCCAATATCTACAACAGGTATTTTCATCAACAGCCAGTGATTCACCAACAATGAGTATTACTTTAATAGCAAGCACGGCATCTACAGCAAGTACTTCTTCCACAGCCATCGTTGTATCAACAGGGAGTGCTACTTTAGTAACAAGCCCGACATCTGCACTTGGTCCTTCATCAACAGTCAGTATCAAACCAACAGCGAGTAGTGTTCCACTGAAAGATACCGGCATCTACAACCAGTACTGCATTCGCAGCGTTATCACATCAACTGCCAGTACCACCTGCATTAGCAAGTCCGGTAATTCCAACGAGTACTGCATCGACAGCCGGTATCATACCATCAGCGAGTCCTACTCCAATAACAAGCCTAACATCTACAACAGTTATTTCATCGACAGCCAGTATTACACCAACAGCGAGCTCTACTCTTGTAACTAGCACGACATCGACAAAGATTATATCATCGACAGCCGGTACATAGCAACAGTGAGTTCTACACCAGTAAACAAGCCCAACATTGACAACGATTAATTTCATGGACAGCCAGCATGGTGTCAGCAGATAGTACTCAACCATTAAGAGGCCAGACATCTACAACGAGTACTTTTTCGACAGCCAGTATAGTAGCAACAGTGGGTTCTACACCAGTAACAAGCCCAACATCGATAAAGATTACTTCATTGACAGCCAGTATAGTGCCAACATTGAGTACTACACCAGTAACAAGCCAAACATCTACAACAAGTACTTTATCGACATCCAATTAATACCAACAGCGAGTAATACTCACTTCAAAGTTCGACATCTAACACCAGCACTTCATTCACAACCGATATCACATCGATGCGAAGTACCACTCCATTAACAAGTCCGACACGGTACAACGACTACTGGCTATCGACAGCCCGTGTGACCTCATCATTCAGTTCGTATTCCATTACCAAATTCGATATCTACAACAATAACATCACTCCGACAACCAGGTATACGCTTACCATCAGCGATTACCACTTCAGTAACAGAGCCCCAAACGTGTACAACACTGTTATCTCGACAACCTGTGATAACACCTAACAGCGAGTAGTACTACGAACAACAAACACGCCCTTTTACAACAAGTCCTTCTTCCACAGCTCCCTGTCCTATCAAGAGGGAGTACTACTCCAGTAATAAGCCCAATATCTACAACTGGTATTTCATCAACAGCCAGTGATTCACCAACAATGAGTATTACTTTAATAGCAAGCCCGGCCATCTACAGCAAGTACTTCTTTCCACAGCCATCGTTGTATCAACAGGGAGTGCTACTTTAGTAACAAGCCCGACATCTGCACTTGTGTCCTTCATCAACAGCAGAGATCAAACCAACAGCGAGTAGTGTTCCACTGACCAGATACGGCATCTACAACCAGTACCTGCATTCGCAGCCGTTATCACCATCAACTGCCAGTACCGCACTGCCATTAGCAAGTCCGGTTAATTCCAACGAGTACTGCATCGACAGCCCGGTATCATACCATCAGCGAGTCCTACTCCGAATAACAAGCCTAACATCTACAACAGTTATTTCATCGACAGCCAGTATTACACCAACAGCGAGCTCTACTCTTGTAACTAGCACGGACATCGACAAACGATTATATCATCGACAGCCGGTACAATAGCAACAGTGAGTTCGACACCAGTAGACAAGCCCAACATTGGACAACGATTATTTCATGGACAGCCAGCATGGGTGTCAGCAGATAGTACTCAAACCATTAAGAGGCCAGACATCTACAACGAGTATCTTTATCGACAGCCAGTATAGTAGCAACAGTGGTGTTCTACCCCAGTAACAAGCCCCAACATCGATAAAGATTACTTCATTGACGCCAGTATAGTGCCAACCTTGTGAGTACTACACCAGTAACAAGCCAAACCATCTACAACAAGTACTTTATCGACACGCCAATATAATACCAACAGCGAGTAATACTCCACTTCAAAGTTCGACCTATCTAACACCACACTTCATTCACAACCGCTATCACATCGACTGCGAGTACCACTGCAGTAACCAGTCGACAAGTACAACGAGTACTCCTATCGACAGCGCGTGTGACCTCTATCATTCAGTTCTATTCCAAATTACAAATTCGATATCTACAACGATAACATCCATCGACAACCAGTGTCTTACCAACAGCGATTACCACTGCAGTAACACACAGCCAAACGTCTACAACACTGTTTTTCTCGACAACCAGTATAACACCTACAGCGAGAGTAGTACTTCAACAATAACACGCCCTTTACAACAAGTACTTCTTACCACAGCTCCTGTCATATCAAGAGGGTGTACTACTCCAGTAATAAGCCCAATATCTACAACAGGTATTTCATCAACAGCCAGTGATTCACCAACAATGAGTATTACTTTAATAGCAAGCCCGGCATCTACAGCAAGTACTTCTTCCACAGCCGTCGTTGTATCAACATGGTTAGTGCTACTTTAGTAACAAGCCCGACATCTGCACTTGGTCCCTTTCATACAAACATGCCAGTATATCAAACCAACAGCGAGTAGT